>CAUYPK010006522.1:0-92251 GCA_963574355.1 Loris lydekkerianus
ATTTCACTCTGGTTCATGAGATAGCTCTCAATTGGAGGCTTTTAAAAATAATGTTTGGAAAACACTTAGGGATCTAAAAATAGACCTGCCATTTGATCCTACAATTCCTCTACTAAGTATATATCCAGAAGACCAAAAATCACATAATAACAAAGATATTTGCACCAGAATGTTTATTGCAGCCCAATTCAATATTGCTAAGTCATGGAAGAAGGCCAGGTGCTCATCGACCCACAAATGGATTAATAAATTATGGTACATGTACACCATGGAATATTATGCAGCCTTAAAAAAAGATGGAGACTTTACCTCTTTCATGTTTACATGGATGGAGCTGGAACATATTCTTCTTAGTAAAGTATCTCAAGAATGGAAGAAAAAGTATCCAATGTATTATGTATTTCAAGCCCTACTATGAAACCAAGTTATAGCCTTCATATGAAAGCTATAACCCAATTATAGCCCAAGAATATGGAGAAAAGGGAGAGGGAGGGGGAGGAGGGGAGAAGATGGGTGGGGAGGGAGAGTAATTGGTGGGACCACACCTACGGTGCATCTTACAAGGGTATATGTGAAACTTACTAAATGTAGAATATAAATGTCTTAACACAATAACTAAGAAAATGCTAGGAAGTCTATGTTAACCAGTGTGATGAAAATATTTCAGAATGTATATAATACCAGCACATTGTCCCCCACGATTGCATTAATGTAAACAGCTATGATTTAATAATTAAAAAAAAACTGTTAAAAAGAAATGTGGTTGTTAAACATGCTCACTGCTAAAAACTTAATTACCTAAAATTAAAACTAGATGCAACATTTAAAAAGGTAACAGATGCTCAATACTCATCATTAACTAATTATTATACTGCATTTTACTGGAATTTACAATGCTGAGGTTATTTAAGTCCATTATATCTTCACAGTGGAAATCCTATAAAATGCTACAGTCCTGTTCCCTTCTCAATGTTCTGGCCCTTCTCAAATGAAAAGGTGCTGACCTCTTCAGGGAGAGGCAGAGAGATCAGGAATTTGGCAAAAAGAAAACAGCAATATCTTTCAGATCAACTGCCTTCTTCAGGTCTCTGTTGTATGTCTCTAAAAATTAAATATTATTAACTTTATTGGTGAATTATGGGTTGGGTCTACGCAAGGTGGAATTAATAAATATCATTTAAGCATTCTCATCTACTGAGGTGAGACCCACTAAACCTGAATGTGGAGAAATATTTAAGGGGCCAGAGTGATTCTCTTACGATATATATTATGTACGTCCATGGGTCACGGGCCAAGGGTTTGTGTGCTTCCTTTCCAGCCTACGTTAACTTTGTGAAAAGCCTTCCATTGTATGCTTTTGAGTGATATACTGTGTGTACATATGCTATACAACATTGAAAATGTGTATCTAAAAATGAGAGGGAGTTTGCAGATACAGAGCTACATTACTTCCTGAATTGATGCTGTCTGGTGAAGATGCAATGGCTGGAGCAGTGACAGCTACTTTGCAACCATAAAGGAACACTTACAAAGGACAAAGATGCTATATCCCAACAAGAATGTACTGAAGGCGGTGATCATTCCTGTCCTTGCTGGTGTGTCCGGGGTCCTCAAACTTTTTAAACAGGGGGCCAGTTCACTATCCCTCAGACCACTGGAGGGCTGGACAATAGTTTAAAAAAAAAACAAAAACAAAAAAACTATGAACAAATTCCTATGCACACCTCACATATCTTATTTTGAAGTAAAAAAACAAAACGGGAACAAATACAATCACACCACCTCATGTGGCCTGAGGGCCACAGTTTGAGGACCCCTGAGAGCTGTAGGTTTATTCTGCTTTCTCGTTCTCTTTTAATCTTGCTTTCTTCTTTTCTCTCTTTCTTTCTTCTTTTTCCATTTCTCCTTTAGTAATAAAGCTACGCAGAGCTAACATGCCTAGACTACTATCATGAGTAAAAGACAAAACTCTGCTAGTATCTGACAGCTTCAAGAAATGCAGAGGGGATCGTTAGTCTCTCTAGGAATGGTCTACAGGTGTATTTAGCTTCTGCACCAATGCTGGGTGTTTAACCTCCGTCAGAAATGATAGATTAAGACAAAGGGGACTTTGAGGAAGCCAGATGGTGGAGGAAAGAGCCAATGGGAAGATGGGATGAAAGCTCTGCTTCTCTGACAAGGCTGGTGAGGGAGGGGAAGACTGATGGGTCCCCCCACCCACCCATAATGCAGCCTCAGGAGCCCAGGGAACAATTATTTATACCTCTGATTTAAGGAGCCAAAACAGGGCAGATAGCGTCACATGGATTACACATACTGTCTGATTTTTGTACAGCCTTCCTGTTCATGTAAAGCAGACGGCTTTCAGAGGGTGGGCTGGGTGAATTTCCCCAGGGCTGTTATTTGGGGGTGTTAGAATCCTTCTCCCCAAGCCCTGGGCAACCAGCCAGGTAGTGAGGGAAGATCAGAGGGTATCCAAGATCCAGATTTTAGAGGTCGCAACTCAAAATAAATAAATGAAGATGTAGGAAACAAAAGGGGATTATCAAAATTATAAAATCCTTTATTTTTAAAGTATATACATGGAAATCATGGATGCTTTCACCACATAATGCAATACGGTGGTTGCTTATGGCCTAATGATGGTGAGGTTGGGTTACTCATAGAAAGACAAGCTGGACACCCAGCCTTCTGACCATGCTGGTCAGTTACCCGTCACCTTGAGGCTTAGAGGCAGGGAGCCAGACGGGGAAGTGACATCCTTGGAGGGACGCAACTCTGGGCATAAGATTGGGGTCCCAGGAGGCCGTGGTCTCAGGTCACCCAGGCTCTGTTCAAGGGAAAGCAAAGTACTGTCTTGAAGACCAGAAAATACTGGGCAGCCTAATCTTTGTTGTCAAAGGAGACAACTTGCTAAATTATGCAATCCTTGATTGATTGTACGTAGTACTGTCGTGGGGGGAAAAATGTGTGTGTATGAGACAGAAAGAAATAGAAAGGGAGTTTCCCTTAGTATTATAAAACGTATCTTCAATTTGAAGAAATAACAAGTCTCGTAGCTAATTTTTATTTTCGTTAAATAGGCCAACTTGGAACAGATATTTCTTTGTCGTCTTAAAGTCTATGTTGTAGGCGCTCCCATTAAAGACTATTGATCCCCTCTGCCGTGAAAGAGTCTTGTTTACATCCACTGTCAGGGGACGGAGGACTGGACAGCTTAATTTTGCTACTAGTTTTTCCCAGTAACTTGACAATGATGACGGGCACGCCAATCATGTTTACCTGGGACTTCCATTCTTTCACGTTACTGACACAAAACGTAGTCCCTTGCTGGATACCAGAAGGTTTTTATTAGATCTCAGGTGCCAAAGATGTTGCTGTGTTCTATGTTAGAGGAGAATCTCAACACTCATGAATGAGGTGATGTGTGTAGGGAGATGGGATAACATCCACCCTTCCCGGTAGATTTCTATCTTTTTTTTTTTTTTTTTCTTTTGAGTAGCTGACCCAATTTATGAGACAAAGGTGAACCAAAGAAAATGAAACCAAATTCAACTTTTATGTTATGGCCAAAATGTGAAACAAATACTTCTGAAGAGAGGTGTTGCAAGGACTCTGTCTCAAAACAAACAAACAAACAAATAAAAACACTGTGCAATGCAGAGGGCATATAATTATCTGGCCATGATGATTGATCATGCTGAGGTTGAGAAGCCTTGCAGATGCATATAGCTCAAGACATTTTGACCTTTCTGGCTTGGCGCCTGCAGCCCAGGGATTAGGGTGCCGGCCACATGCACCGGGGCTGGTGAGTTCCAACCCAGCCCAGGCCTGGTAACCAACAATGACAACAACATCATCAACAACAACAAAAATAGCCGGGCATTGTGGCGGGCACCTGTCGTCCCAGCTACTCAGCAGGCTGAGGCAAGAGAATTGCTTAAGCCCAAGAGTTTGACGGTGCTGTGAGTTGCGACGCCGTGGCACTCTACCCAGGGCAATGTACTGAGATTCTGTCTCAAAAAATAAATACATAAATACAAATGTAAGCTTTGTGGAATTGGATATTATTTGCAAGACTCCCACACCCTTCTTAGCACACGGCTACCCAGGCAAAAGGTGGGCTCCTCTAATCATTTATGGACGTGATGACTTGTGAAGAGAGCCAGGCTGTGGAGACTGTGGAAAGCTAAGGGTCCTATTTTGCTCGATGCAGAAACTACACATTTGGTTGTGAGGCACCCTCCTCTTCTACACTTTTGGCAGGCTTTCTGAGAAGAGGACGTGCTTCCTGCTCTGGTCCACTTATCCACAGTGTCTGGGAGAGCTGGAGCAGTGATGGTGTCAACTATAGTGTAGTAGTTGGCATACCTGTTCAATTCTCCCAACCTCCTTCCACTGTCCTATCTGCAGAGCGTGGGTATTGTCACGTATATCTGCATTTTTCCATCCATGGTGTGCAGATGTCTGTTCTTAAGTAACAGCGCTTGCCTACTGTGGCATCACGTCTGCAAGCAACATACCTTGGCTATCTTGCAGCTTCTGTGAATCAGAATTTGGACAAGGGTTTAGTTGGGTGCTCCTCATTACAGGTTTATCTAAGCCACCATTGGGGTGCTGGCCAGGGCCAGGGTCTCCTTGGAAGACCCTAATTGCGAAGGACACACTTCTGACCTCACAAGGTTATTGGTGAGACTTGGTTTCCTAAGAGCTTTTGGATTGAGGACTTCAGTTTCTCGGTGGCTGTTGAGCAAAGGCCACTGTGAATTTTTTGAGTGTGGACTTTGTCTACCTGGGAGTTTATTTCATGGAGATAGCAAGGGAAAGGGACAGCCAGCAAGATGCAAGTCACGCTCCCTATCATATAACCGCAGAGGCAAGCTCCCTTCAACACTGAGATAGCCTGCTAGTTAAAACCAGGTTAATCCGGGGTGGGGCATGGTGGCTCACGCCTGTAATGCCAGCACTTTGGGAATCCGGAGCAGGTGGACAGCTCCAGCTCAGGAGTTTGAGACCACCCTGAGCAAGAGAGAGACCCCATTTCTACTAAAATTAGAAAAGTTAGCCAGATATTGTGGCAGGCACCTGTAGTCCCAGCAACTCGGGAGGCTGAAGCAGGAGGATGACTTGAGCCTAAAAGTTTGAGGTTACTGTGAGCTATGATGCCACAGCACTCTACCATGGGTGGCAAAATGAGACTCTGTCTAAAAAACAAAGAAACAAACAAGGTTAATCTGCACATGGGCAGATGAAGGTGAGGTAAATATAGATGAACATAATATATGGTAGGCATTTTATATTCTTTATATGTAATATTTTATAAGTAACATATATAATCTGTATATATATAAAATAGACTCTGAATGCTCTATATATACATTTATACACTATATATATGATATAATTCGCCTTTTCAAATGGTGCCCCCTACATCTACCTCAAAGACAGCTCACCCAGCTCATTCCCGTCATCCGTCCATTAGCCTCAATCTGAATTCCTAGCTGCTTCTTGTGGAAAAAAATAAAGTTGGCTTTCATTCAAAAATAAAAATCTGTGTGCTATGCCTATTGCCTGTATTAAGTCTGTAAATCTCACTTCACCCATTATTGTATTTTTATATGTGCAAAGTTTAATATTTTACTAAGCTTTATCTGTGGAATGGTTTTAGATTAATAGAGAAATTCTGAGGATAATGCCGACAGGTGACGTAGGCCCCGTACCCACTGTGTCCTCTTATATCAATATGGCACGTTGATTGCTATTAATGAAGCAAGATTAACAAATTACCTTTCAGTAAAATCTGTACGTTATTTGCATTCTTAGTTCTTGCATGATGTCTTTTTTGCATCTAGAATTTCATCTACAATCCCACATTGCATTTCGTCATCACTTTTCCTTAGGAGCCTGTTGGCTGTGAAAATTTTGCACACTGAGTCTGGTTTTTATAACTTTGACAGTCCAGGGGGACTGGACTGGTATTGTGTAGAATGTCTCTTAATTGTGATTTTCCTAATGTTTTTCTCATGATTAGCTGGTGTTATATGGGGTTTGGGAGGAATCCCCCAGAGACAAAATGCTCTCATCTCCCGTCAGGGGTGAACACTGTTAGCACAATGTCTGTCACCTGGTTGAAGTCACATTTGCCAAAGAGCCACCGCTGAAAACCATGTTTTTTCCCCACCCTTTTCCAAATGATAGGAAAAAAGTTCAGCCCGCACCTAAGGAGTGGAGATTGTTGCTGTATCTCCCTGAGGGTAAAGTATGTTCATAAATTATTTCAAGTTATTCTGAATAATAGATTTACCCATCCCCCTCACTGACTTATGTATATATACAATCAATCATTTGTAGATATCAGTATGAAATGATAAAGGGTGATTTTATGCTTTGGGTTACAATCCTTTAGTGCTTTAGTTGTTGGTTTTTTTTTCAGGTTTTATTTTTTTTTATTTATTTATTTTTTTAAGTTTTATTATTATTTTTTTAATATTTATTTATTTTTTATTGTGGAGAAGGGGTGGGGAAAGAAGGCGGGGGACGAGGTGTGTGACAGGGTCGGGCCAATGGCATGGTACCACCTTGGCTGTATCTAGGTAGAGGCAGTTTCAGGCCGGGCCTTGCTGAGTCGTTGCTACGCGGAAGTAGCTCGATGGATCCACTTCTAGTCAGGCTCAGGAAGTTGCACTACGCCTCAGGCACATGGCAGGGCCCAACAATTCCCTCTTTTGTTTTTTGTATGGCGGAAAAACATAGCCCCTGTCTTAGGTTGCCTGCTCTTGCAGTTTCAGTCTTACCCGTCATGGGGATACAAACATCAATGGTTTGGTCCTTGTCTCAGGTTGACTGAATGCAGAGTGATCTTACCCGTCTTTGGGTACTATGAATGTAATCCACCGTGCAGCCTCTCCATATCCTGTCTTAGGTTGTCCCCGCTTTGGGAATCTTACCCGTCATTGGTGCTATGGGGGGCGGTGAAGAATAATAGTTAGATTCTTGGTTAATGACCCGGTGATATTGGACCTTGAGCTGATTTAACTGCCTCTAACCTTTTTTTGGGGATATAGGGCCCAAAGGTGAAGGGTAAATAAGGGTAGCAGGGGAAGAAGGTAGGGTAAAAAACCATGTAGGCTCGTCCACAGGGGATTTTCTAAAATTTCTTTTCTTCTCTTTTCTAGATCTTCTTGGAGTGTTTTGATCTTGTTTTGCACAATGTCAGATCTGTTGGCATAAAAGTAGCACTTCTCCTGCAAAAATAAACAGATGCCTCCCTTTTTGGCAGTTAATAGGGCTAATCCCCTTCTTGTTGGGGCAAGTATTTAAAGTCTCTTGCCGAAACCCAAATGGTTTTTTTTTTTTTTGTTAAATCATAGCTATGTACATTAGTGCTGTGTTTATAATAGTATAACAAAATTACAGTACAGGAAGTAATACAATTTACAAAGATCCAAAAAAAAATTATGTGTTTGTCCTACTTGAATTGGCAACTATCTATTGCTATATATCAAAGACATATCTATCTGTTATTTTTGAAAGGTATTTGGAAAGGTTTCTTCCTTTGCAAAAAAGAAAGAAGATTCTGTATCTGTTATATAGAACTTGCTTTTTTATCATTCCTCTTCTTATTAGCAATGTCTAGAAAGACCATTTGAAAACAATCCTCGTTTGGGGTGCCAACATTATTCAGTGTGAGACTGAGGTGACAAGTGACTAGGGAATACTTAGATAATTGGGGTTAGTTTTGAGTTTCACTTAATAAATGTAGTTAGGTTCCCTATACAAGCTGTTTGAAAAATACAGCACACAGACATTTTGGCTAGCTTCCATTGATCAAAAGGCAGTTTTGGCTATGAGTGTGTCTGAGGTTCTTAAAGTTGTTTATTTGTATTGTGTTAAATTCACCAGTGGTATCAATGAGAAAAGCACTTTTGAGGGAATGAAGAAAATTCAATTCAGTATCTAGCTAGCAATTCTGGTTTAATTGAGTCCTCATTTTAAAATAATTGGGACTCCTACTTCAAGGTAGAATATAGAAAAGCACAAAAGAAAAAAAAAAAAAAAAAAAAAAAACATTGGACATATTAACAAGAAAATACCAGAAAAAATGAAAATCATCCTCTTACACTGTGCTAGTGAAGAACAACTTCCTCTCTATATTCAAATGCATATCAAAGTAATAACCTTTTTGCCAGAAATTTGAATGGTAATTGATATATTCTAACAATTTAGTAGCAATAACAATGGCTAGGGGCTTGGCCCTCTTAGCTGAGTGCCTAGGGCACCGGCCACATACACAGAGGCAGGTGGGTTTGAACTCGGCCCAGGCCTGTTAAATAACAATGACAACTCCAACACAAAATACCTAGGCCTTGTGTCGGTGCCTATGGTCTCAGATACTCAGGCTGAAGCAAAAGAATCGCTTAAGCCCAAGAGTTAGAGGTTGCTGTGAGCTGTGATGCCATCCCACTCTACTGAGGGCAACGTAATGAGACACTGTCTCAAAACAAACTAACAAAAAAAAGAGAAAGAAATGGCTAGTGAATTCTAATAGTGACCTCTTTATGAAATGATAATCCAATTTATGTTAATTTAGAAATTGTAAAATACAAATTATTAGATATTTTCTGAGACTGGAGATGAAAGATAATGAGGGTGCAAAATGTAACAAGTCACCTGCAGGGAGGGGCAGAATATGACTACCTAGCTAGGAGGACACAGACAATGGGAAAAAAATTAGGTACAAATAAATGGAAGTGAATTATGTTCTGCTAAAAGAAAACAGAAGTCTATGACCCATACAAGTCATAGACTTAGTGGAAATTGCAGTCTACCAGGCTTTTCTGTACAGACTCTACCATGTGCTAAATAATAATGATAATAATAATAACAGTGAGACACACATTATAAGCCTGATGGAAGGAAATAGTGGCCACAGGGATATAAGCTTGAAACTTTACCCAGAACCTTATCCCATATCTCAGCCATGAATCTAAATATTTAATCTGTGAAGAAAACAGAGATAAATATTGATATGCTTAGGAAACTGGTAGAAAGCTGTTGCAGTTGAGAGAAGAGAATAGGAAAAAAAGCATTCTATGTCTGAAAATAGCGGAGGGAATATTGCCAAACCTAATTTATGAGGCTTACATCAAAACTAGAAAAAGACATTACAAGAAAGGTAACTATATATCAATTACCCCTCCTGAACATGGACTTAGAAATCCTAAAAAAAATAATAGCACATGGAAGCATCCAATCCAGTTTCTGTCTTCTCTTCAGAAAGATGTTTCCAGGTCATCTTGGATGGAGTTTTACATATGTCATAATTTCTTCTGCTTTTCATTTACTCGGTTATGCTAAAGAGGACTCATTTTTTTTTTTTTTTCCTGATAGGTTTCCTAGTTAATGTCTCAGTATAAACATTGTTCATTCTACTCTCCCAATTATTAACTATTGAAATAAAATAACATTTTTTCACTCTCATCATATAATTTTTTTGCACTGGCTAAATTAAAAAACACCATAGGGTATATATAAAACTTGGCAAATGTGGAAGGTAAATGTCTTAGCAAAATAACTG
Organism: Loris lydekkerianus; assembly: GCA_963574355.1. NCBI lineage: Eukaryota > Metazoa > Chordata > Mammalia > Primates > Lorisidae > Loris > Loris lydekkerianus. The sequence goes on from CAUYPK010006522.1 coordinate 9,578, forward strand.
GGAAAATGCCAGGAAGACTATGTTAACCAGTGTGATGAAAATGTGTCAAACGGTGTGGGAGGGGAGCAATTGCTCTCCTTAGTGGGTCTGTCCAATCTTTCCTTATATAGAAGAAAAACATCTTCCAGTGCCTACTTTTCTCTAAGGGCCTTTAACTGAAAATACTCACTATACCAGGGAGCTATATTTTGGGGTGGAATTCCCTGAGCTCTTTCAATGTCTTTGTCCAAAATCATTTAACCATAAATGTGTAGGCTTACTTCTGGAACTTTCTATACTGTTTAATGATCTATTTATCCTTGTACCTATACCTTACTATCTTGATAACTATACTGCAATATGAGATGAAATCAGGAATTATAATTTTCCCATTTTGTTTTTTTTTTTAGAACTGGGCTATTATAATCCTTTTTATTTCCATATAAATATATGATTCACCTTGTTAATTTTACCCAAATCTTCTTTGGATTTTGACTGGTATTGTTAATAAGGAAAGAAACGTCACCTTAGCAATATTGAATCTTCCAATCCATGTACATAGTATATCTCTCCATCACCTTTGCTCTTGACTAATTTCTTTCAGCAATGTTTTGTAGTATTCAGTGTACAAGTCTGGCACATGTTTATTTACATATTTCTAAGTATTTTATACTATTGTAAAATGATATGAGTTTTTGTAATTCCGTGCCTGGTTTTTGTTGATAGTACATAGGTATATAATTGAAATAGAAAAATCTGCTGTGTCCTGAGATCTTAGTTAATTCACTTATGTGTTATGGTTGCTTCTTTGTAATCTATTTTTTAGAATTTTTGATATAAACAATCATGTCATCTGCAAATAGAGGTAGTCTGTTTTTCTTACCTATCTTTATTTTTGTTATTTCTTTTTTTCTTGCCTTATTGTAATGCCTAGGACCTTTACTATAACTGTGAATAGAATTGGTGGTCATGAACATTCCTGCTTCCTTCCTAATCCTAGGGAAAGTATTCAGTATGTCACTATTAAGTATAACGTCAGGTACAGGTTTTCCATAGATTCTCCTTATTGGATTGATAAAGTATCCTATTTCCTTATTGTTAATAACCTTTCCAAGAAGTCTTGAGACGTATTTTCAGTTGAAGGAGTTTTAAAATGCCAATAAATTCAAAAGCAGTATTTCACAAAATGAAAAAAAAAAGAAAAGAAAAGAAAATGTGTCAAACGATCTATGAACCAAGTGTATGGTGCCCCATGATCACATTAATATACACAGCTATGATTTATAATAAAAAAAAAAAGAAAAAGAAACACCATTTGAAAGCTAGCATACGTTGATTCTCAGCCTGTTGATTAGGATCAGGTGTCAAAGCGAACTCACAGCTTACATAAGAAACTCACGTAAGAAACTAGCTCTGAAAATATCAATAGGTGCCTTTGTGGAGAGGGGGAGAAGTGAGGTAATTTTTTTTTTTTTTTTTTCAAATATGCTTGGAAAAAAAAGATGAAGCTGGATTGCTTGGATAGTTTCTAATTTAAAGTCAGTGTTTATTCTGATTTTTTTTTTTTTTTGAGAGACAGAGAGAATCTCACTCTGTTTGCCATGGTGTCATAGCTCACAGCAACCTCAAACTCTGGGGCTCCAGTGATCCTTTTGCCTCAGCCTACTGAGTAGGTGGGACTACAAGGGCCCACCACAGCGCCCGGCCAATTTTTCTATTTTTAGTATAAATATGGGATCTCTTGCTAAGGCTGCTCTCAAAATCCTGAGCTCAAGGGATTGACCTGCCTCGACCTCCCAGAGTGCTAGGATTATAGGTTTGAGCCACTGTGCTCCACCCCTATTTTGAGTATTTTCAATAGAGATAAATAGTTTTTATTTGTACCTATTATGTTATTTTTTTGTTAGCAATTGGAAGAAGCTCAACTATAATTTGGTTAAAGAGATAGGCTTTTATTAACTTATTTAACTGGGAATTCTGGGAATTTACATGTGCTAATTTAAGAGTTCAAATGAAATGAGAAATTGTTCTTTTTCCATCTTTACCTATGTTTTTAGGTCTGGTATCTTCAAATTTGTGGCAAAGGTGGCCATTAAGATGCTGTCTTGTACCTGGCCCAGTCTGAATCATATACCTGCCCTTGTGGGCAAAAGAAAGTATCAACTCCAATCAAACCATATTGAACACGTTATGTATTAGAAAAGAAAGGGTCTGTTATCAGATAAAGTGAGAGGGAGTTCTGCAAGAAAATAAACTCAAAGAAGATTTTGAAAACTTTGTAAAAGGGAGGATATACTTTGAAGAATGAACACTTTCTATTTACAGTTGTGGGGAAAAATGTTCAATTTAATTTCATAAGGTGTGCTTCTTCATAAGCAATTCAAAGTTGCCCATCTGAAGTGAGAACATTCCATATTGGATTATGTTTCTTTAATAAAACCAACTGGTTCTTTTATTTTCCTTTTCCCCAACTGAGTGATGTTTGCAGAGCCTTGGGAATTGAGTGCCGTGATGGATGAGTGGCCATGCGTCATCCACACTGTCAGTAACCACTCTCGCGCAGACCTCAAAGAGAAGGTTCTTCATCAATGCTGAGAGAGCAGGGAGCTTCCTGTTACTCATCACTCTGGTCTTTTTGAAAATACCTTAGAAGAAGTAAATATCACATGAAACTTAATTTCAACCCCAATTATTCCTGTTGGTGAATTATCATAGGGCTTAATAATAATTGTCCTGCTAAGCTTTACATAGATTTCACCTGATTATTATAATCTTTTTATTGATGTATAACTTATATTTTAGAAAATGTGTGTAATTTTATGTGCTCTCAAGTTTAGGTATTTGTGCACTGACCACAAAAATCAATTACATTTAAAAAATACCTGGGCTTTTTGCTTAAAATGACAAAGGAACATAAACATTTGATATCCCTTTACAATCATCGATAAATTAAAACCACATAAAAAAGTAAATGGAAAACAGAGAAGGAAATAGGAGTAGATGGACACACAGGGATGAGGGAGGAGCTTGTTGGGAAATGAAGCCAGAGAGAAAGATATGATTCTCCATCTGGTAGTTTCTATGGTGGTAACAGAGATTAAGCAACTCTCTCTTTTCAGTTGTCCAAATTAAAAATTCTGAAGGCTTTTTCTTTTCTCCTTTCATATACTATAATGTGTTCATCAGGTAATCTTATCAGTAAACCCTCAAAATAATTTAATTTCTTCTCTCTATTCTCCATGACCTATTCAGGTTCAAGCCCCATTACATCAATCTTACATTACTGCAATTCCTTCCCCACTCATCCTCCTGCTCCTATTTTCTTTCCCACAGACAGTAGCCAGAGGTTTCAAAACTCAAGTCAAAGCATCCCATAACTGTTCCAAACACTAAAAGAATGGTTCCTTATTTTGTTCAGAATAAAATGCATAATTTATTTAACAACCTACAAGACCCCCAAACACACATTGTTACATCTCAAACCTTAACTCCAAGTGTGTGTCCCCTGTTTATTCCACTGGACCCCCAACCCAGTTCTTACTGCTCTTCAAACACACCAGCCACACTCCTACCTAGGACCTAGCACTGGTTACTTACCACTCTAGAGTACCTTACCCTTGGATATCCAACACTGCAGTTTGAGTCCCCCTCCTCCAATGCTAGTCATTTATTGGAAGGCACAGAGAACAATGGTAGTTAAGTGAGGAAGTGACTGGGGAAGGGGAAGGAAGTCGATGAAGTGTGTGTTTAAGATGCTACACAGGTAGATAAGTGAAGTGTAATTCCACAGAGACACCATTACGTTAACAGACCACAGAAAATGTTGTACAATACATGCCTCTGAATTATCCCATGAGATGGCTGAGGAAACTGGTATTTATGCCCCAGTTCTAGCCAGTCCTTCATTATGGGCCGTTTTGTGTAGAAAGAGACGTGCAGTTACCAGCACTTGTTGGCAGGAGTGTGCAGAATGCTAAGGTTCAAGAGAGGAGTTCTGACAACACAGGTCACACACACAACAAAAAAACTTCCTGGCTTCCTTCAAGTTTTACTCAAATTTCTCTTTCCCTCAACATCTTTTCTACTTATTCTACTAGAATTGCAAACTGTGATCCCACACACTCTAATCCACTGTTGTTATTCTGTAAATAGATTCTTGCTGGTGTAGAGCTCAGATGTTGGAGATATTGTAGATGTTGTCATCTAGTTTTTCTGTGGACCGTGCCTGAGGGCTATGACTTTCACAACTTTTCTTCAACATAAACCAATCCCAACCTTACTCCCAGCACTTCTCCCTTCCATGGCCATAGCATTCCCAATCCTTGAACCTTGTCCTCTATGGACTATGTTTTTAATCTTCCAACTACTCCTATCAGAGTCATGAGATAGTGTTTTTAAGATCTTTTGAGTGGGAACCTGGTAGGATTCTTGGAAAAAAAACCTGTGAAATTGTGGGATTTTCTTGAAACTGCAGACACCCTGGGCTTTCTCATTCTCATTATGTCACAATGACTCCAGATTTACCAGAGAAGTGTTCCTACCTCTGTGTGGTTCTAGGAGTGTGTTGGTGAACCCTAGAGATCTGATTTTCACATTTTGTTGTAAAGATGAACTCATCTTTACAACCTTGATGACTTCTAGGTTCTCTGTCAGAGCAGAAACTTGAAGTCACTTTCTTAATTAAAAAAAATATATATTTTAAAAACTTATCTAGTTACTTTTTAGTTATTCTTTCCATTTCTATATTCCCTTTTCTCTTTTCATCTTTGACTTTTTTTATTTTATCATCCATTTGTTTCTACAAATAATTTTGTTACATACTGCAAGCTCATGCGAGCACTTTAGTTTTATTTTATGATGTTAATTGTCTTTCTTTATCTCTCCTGTACGCTGTTTTCAATTTTTTATACATAGAATAACTTATCTGACCTATATTGGTTTTTTTCCTGCTCATTCTTTCTTAAACAATATAAATAGTTTCTAGTGATAATTTAAGAAGTTTCACATTAACGAACAATAGATATTAATAATACATTTTTTAATTTCAGGTTAATGTGAGGGTACAAAAACTAGATTACAATATTTGCATTTCTTAGATAGAGTCCCTTTTGTAGTTGTGTTTGCACCCAAAGGTTTTCCATATACCCTCACATGGTGCCTATCAAGTGGAAGCACACTAATATCCTTTCCCCTCACCCCTTCCTCATTCTGTCTCCCCCCAATATAATTGAATTGAGTTTTTCTATTATGTGGGAGTCTATTAATTAGATCATCTATTGGCTTCATATTAGTATTGAGTACATTGGATATTTGCTTTTCCATTCTTCTGATACTTTACTAAAAAAATGTGTTTCAACTCTATTCAGATTAATATATAAGATGTGAAGTCTCCATCCTTTTTACGGCTGAATAGTATTCCATGATATACATATACTACATTTTATTAATTCATTCCTGGGTTGAAGGGCATTTAGATTGTTCCCACATCCAGCAAATTGCAAACTGAGCTGCATTAAAAAATCTAGTGAAAATGTCCTTATGACAAAATGATTTTTTTTTCTTCTTTTGGGTAGATGCTTAGTAATGGGATTGCAGGATCAAATCAGAGGTAATTTGAGTTCTTTGAGGATTCTTCATACTTCTTTCCAAAGAGGCTACGTAAGTTTGCAGTAGCTCCAATAGTATAAAAGTGTTCTCTTCTTTCCACATCCACACCATCTCCTGCAACTTGGGAATTTGTGATGTGTGCCATTCTCACTGGGGTTAGGTGATAACTCAAGGTGGTTTTGATTTGAATTTCTCTGATGATTAGGAACAATAGGAAATTTTTCATGTTTATTAGCCATTCATCTGTTTTCCTCAGAGAAGGCACTGTTCATGTCTCTTGCCCAGTGACAGATGAGATAATTTGCTCATTTGTTGTTGATTAAGTTGAATACTAGATTCTAGTTATCTACCTTTCCTCAGATTTGTAACATGCAAATGTCTTTTCCAATTCTGAAGGTTGTCTATGTGCTTTAATTGTGTCTTTATTCGTGCAGATGCTTTTCAGTTTAAGTAAGTCCCATTTGTATATATATTTTTTGTTGCCATGATGGCTGCTAAAGTCTTCATAAAATCTTTCCCCAGGAAGACATGTTCAAGGATTTTTCCCACATGACTTAGATTTAAATCTTTTTTCCATCTTGAGTGAAGTCTTATAAGTGGTGAAAGTTCCAGGTATAATTCCACTCTTTTTACATGTGGTTATCCAGTTCTTCCAGCACCAGTTATTGAAAATTGATTCTTTTCCCCACTGGATGCTTTTGTTTGGTTTGTCAAAGATCAGATGGCAATAAAAGACTAGTTGCGTCTCTTAATTTTCTATTCAGTTCCATATGTCTATGTCTTTATTTTTGTGCCAATGGCATGCTGGTTTAATCACTGTGGACTTATAATATAACAAATATATTAATATATTATAATCACAGTAATATAATGAAAAGTCTGGTATAGTGATGCCTTCAGTTTGTTTTTATCAGTAAAAATTGCCTTGGCTATAAAGGTTTTTTTCTGGTTTCATTAGAAATTAAGAACTATTTTTTTCAGTTCTTTAAAATATGATATTGATATCTGAATGGGGATTGCATTGTATCTGTGGATTGTTTTGGGTAGTATAGAAATTTTACCAATGTTGATTCTTTTCAGCCAAGAACAAGGTATGTTCTTCCATTTGTCAATGTCTTCTGCAATTTCTTTTCTTAGGATTTCACACTTCTGTTTGTAGAAGTCTTCACATCTTTTGTTTGGTGTAATCCTCAGTCCTTGATTTTCTTTGAAGCTACTGTGGAAGGAATTGGGTCTGTGATTAGTTTCTTGACGGGGCTATTATTGGCATATACAAAGCCTACTGATTTGTGGACACTGATTTCACACCCAGAGACATTACTGTATTTTTTGATAACTTCCAGGAGTCTTGTGATTGAATCTCTGGTATTCTCTAAGATCATATCATTGGCAAAGAGCAAGAGTTTGACCTCCTCTGCTCCCATTTGGATGGCTTTCGTATCCTTCTGTCACTTGATTGAATTAGCCAGAACTTCCAGAACTATGTTGAATAGTACTGGTGATAGAGGACATCCTTGTCTGGTCCGAGTTCTAAGTGGAAAAGCTTTCAGTTTTACCCCATTCAGTATGATATTAGTTGTGGGTTTGTCATAGATAGCTTCAATCAGTTTAAGAAATGTGTCACCTATATCTATATTCTTAAATGTTCTTGTTATAAAAGGATGCTGAATTTTGTCAAATGCTTTTTTTTTATGCTACTATTGTTAGGATCACATGGTCTTTGTTTTTGTTTCTGTCGATGTGGTGCATTACATTTATGGTTTTGCTTATGTTAAACCAATCTTGCATTCCTATGAAGAGACTTTCTTGATCTTAATGGATATTTTTTAAATATGTAGCTCCAATTTATTGGCTAAGATTTCATTGAATTTTTTACATGTATATTAATTAGTGAAATTGGTCTGTAGTTCTTTTTAGTTGGATCCCTTCCTGGTTTTAGTTCCAGGGTGATGTAGAACACTTCATAGAACAGGTTGAGGAAGAGTCCTTCCTTCTCAATGTTTTGGAATAGGTTGTTAAGTATAGGTACAGCACATCTTTGAAGGTTTGGTAGAATATTGGTGTGAAGCTGTCTAGCCCAAGGCTTATTTTTGTTGGAAGATTTTTTTGTTATTTCTTCAATCTCAATGCTTGACATTGGTCCTTTCAAGAGATCTATTACTTCCTTTTTAGGGATATTATCTAGATGATTCTAGGTATTAGTCCATTTTCTTCACATTGTCAAATTTCTAGGCATAGAGTTTCTTATAGTAGGCAGAGATGATCTCTTGCAACACTGGGATTTTGATAGTTATTTCTCCTGTTTCATATCTGATTGAGGTTATTAGAGATTTTACTTTTCTGTTTTTATTTAATAAGGCCAAAGGTTTATTGATTTTATTTATCTTTCTTTAAAAGAACAAGCTTTCTTGTTTTATTAATTTTCTGCATGATTCCTTTATTTTCCATTTCATTTATCTGATTTAATTTTTGTTATTTCTTTTCTTCTGCTAGATTTGGGATTGGATTACTCTTCCTGTTCTATTTCCTTAAGATGATTCATTAAGTTATTGATATACACTCTCTCTGTTTTTCAGATGTAGGAATCTAATGCAATAAATTTCCCTCTTAGGATTGCATTAGCAGTATTCTACAGATTACAGTAGGTTGCAGTTTTATTGTTATGTCCCAGAAATTTAACACTTTCCTCCTTTATATTTTCCTTGACACAACTGTCATTCATTATAGAGTTAATTTTCATGTGTTTGTATGGGGTTGAAAATTTTTGTTGGAGTTGAGTTCCACCTTTATTCCCTGTGTTCTGAAAAGATACACAATACAATTTCAATTATTTTAATTTTGTTGATGTTTGATTTGTGTTCTAGGATATGGTCTATTTTGGAATATGTTCCATGGGCTGACAAGAAAAAGATATATTCCTTTGTTTGGGAACAGTGTGTTTTGTATATTATTTCTTCCAAGGTCACATTTAAGTCCCTTGTATCTTTGTTTAGCTTCTGTTTAGAGGAACTATCTAGTTCTGTCAGAGAGGTGTTAAAGACCTCAGCAATTATGGTATTACAGGAAGTCATACAGTTCACACCAATTAAAGTCTGTTTCATTAATGTCGTAGCATTTAAGTTAGGTGTATAATTATTTAGGATTGAAATGTATTCAAATGAATTCAATTCCTCTTATTGTATTTTTTTTTGACCAATCAGAAGTGACCATCTTTGTTTTTCTGAACAGTCATTGCTTTAAATCTACCTGTATCTAAAAATTAGATTATAATCCCTCCTTTTTTCTGATTTCCATTTGCCTAAAATATTGTTTTTCAACCCTTCATCCTAAGTCTTATTTTGTCCTTTGAGTTTAAGTGTGTTTCCTAGAGACAATATATAGATGGTTTGTGCTTTTTTATTCAATTGGCCCATACCTTGCCTCTTCAGTGAGGGATTCAAGCCATTAACATTTATTAAGAGAATTGAAAAATGTGCTGGAGTTCTCATCATCTTATTTTTAAAAGTCCTTTGCTTAGTTTTATTCTTTGTGCCATTGTAGAAGCAATGTTTTTCCTTTAGGTTCACTTTGAGCTTAGGAGTTGAAGTGGCTTTTTGTTTTAAAGCTAAAATGAATAGAAGTATAAAGAGTGAGAATGAAAAAAGGAAAGAAAGAGAGAAAGAAAAAAATGGGAAGACTAAAAGAAAGAATTTAAAAGGAGAGAAGGACAGAAAGGGAGAAAGAGAGAGACAAGAGAAATGGTGGTGTAGTGACCCACACTCCCTACTCCAGAGCTATGGATGGCTGGAAAGGGTGAGTCCTCTCTAGGGCAGGAGCTTCTTATAAGCCTAGGCAAAAATAATATCTCATCTCCCCCAATATACAAAAACATCAACAATATTTTGCAGTGGGGATCTACCAGTACCATTTTCTGAAGGTAAAAACTAGGAGGACACACCATGAGGTCATGGCCTCCTTGAGTCAGACAAATGCTGTAACCCCCTGTCCTTCTGAAAAAAGAAAAAATAAATAGATAAATAAAATTTTAAAAATCATATAAGATGAAGGTCAAAAGGGATGCCTTAGATATTGCATGAGACATTTATGTGGGAAAGATGAGAAACATAGAAAAATCTCTATCAAAAGATAGAAAAAATGAGAGAAATACAAAGACAGAAAGAATAAAATGGGCTGAAAAACTGTAACAATAATGTAAAAGCCCTTGCTTTTGAAGACAGTAAAAATAAAAAAAATACAATCAAATCAAACACACACACACACACACATACACATACATAACAAGGAAGCAGAAAAAACAAACTAAAAGAAAAAATGAGAAAAGAACCAAAAACTGAACAAAAGATACATGTGTGTGTATATGTGTGTGTGTGTGTGTGTGTGTGTGTGTGTGTGTGTGTGTGGAGAGAGAGAGAGAGAGAGAGAGACAGAGAGAGACAGAGAGACAGAGAGAGACTTCAGCGAGAGAGAGAGAGCCTGGACATCAGACAGCACTTTGGTATTGGAATATGGAGAACACACATTCTGGTTTTGCTGTATAAGATGGATGCCCAGAGGCCAGGTGCAGTAGCTCACACCTGTAATCCTAGCATGCTGGGATCTCAAGGCAGTCAGATTGCCTAAGCACAGGAGTTCAATACCAGCCTAAGCAAAAGTGAGACCCCATCTGTGTTGTGGAGGACACCTGTAGTCATAGCTACTCAAGAGGCTAAGGCAAGAAGATCACTGGATCCCAGGAGTTTGTGGTTGCTGTGAGCTATGATGCAATTCCCCTCTACATAGGGTGACAAATTGAGACTGTCTCAACAAACAAAAATAAAAACAAACAAACAAAACAAACAAACAACAACAAAAAATAAAACCCAAAGGGGAACAAAAAAAAAAAAAAAACAGGGCCAAGAGGAGACCCAGTCTTGTCTTCGTTACTTATTTGCCCTCAATCAGGGCCTGCAAATTTCAACTGAATTCAGTCCCTATGGGAATTGGGATCCCAAAGTTCTTGCTAGATTTCTCAGGAGGTACATTTTGACCTTCCAAACAGTGTCCCAACAACAAAGTGGCTTTCCTGGGGGGCTGATGGTATTCAGCTTTCCCCAAGGATGGTTGCCTAATCTCAGCAGGTGGCCAGGGTCACCCATCTACTAGGATTCTGAAGACTGTTCCTCCCATCCAGCCTTCCCACAATGGTGAAGTCCTGCTAGTATAGTAGACCAGCCAATGAGAGTTCTAGCCAGCCCAGTATTCAATTCTGGCTGTCAGAAGCTGTTTGTGTTTAGTCACTTGTGTAAGCCCTTCCAAGGCAGCTCCAGAGAACAGCCCAGTTCAAAATTAAAAACTGCAGTGCAGTCTTTTCCTGTCCCTATTCTTCCATGGGAGGGCCAGCCAGCCAGCCTGCCTCTGCCCGTACCCAGGCACTTGACTTGTGTGCTGGTCTTCCTCAGCTCTAGACTGCCTCACTGGCTCCTGGAGTCTCCTACTGCTTCCCTGTGCCCCCCAGAGCAATGTTTCTGTGTTGATTTCCCGAGCCAGAGGTGGCTGGAGTCCTCTTTCCCCTGTCTCACCATGACCAGCTGGCAAGGGGATATCTCTAGTCTGCCCTCTTGATCCAACCTCTATCCTTCGTAACTTTTACTGAAATGAAAATCTATAAATAAATATTTTCACTCCATCCTTTTGGGTTTTTATCATTAGATGATTTAATTACATTTTTTAATTTTTAAATCTTTTCCTAATGAGATACTTTTAAATTCTTAATTAACATGTAGTCAATACTAATTAAATAATAGAATATTTTTACAATAAATACGCTATAATTACAACTTTATTTGACTCTATGGAATAAAGCATTGACTAGTGACAGATTTTTATTCTTGTATTTTGATCTTCCTGTCTATATTTAACTGCAGGGCCAAGTTTCATTTACTCACATTTACTGTGAAAAGTGATAGGCTACTTGAGAAAAACTATTTGAATTTTACAGTTTTCTTTTTATAGTGCTTGATTAATATCTTTCACATAGCATATGCTTGATACATATATATCAACTAGGCAGGTGCAATGGCTCACACCTGTAATCCCAGCACTCTGGGAGGCTGAGGAGGGAGGATTGCTTGAACTCAGGAGTTTTAGACCAGCCTGAGCAAAACATCAAGACCCTGTCTCTAAAAACTACTCATGTAGTCCCAGCTACTAGAGAGGCTGAAGCAAGAAGATTGTTATAGCCCAGAAGTTTGAGATTGCTATGAGCTATTATGATGCCACAGCACTTTATTTAGGGTGACAAAGTGAGACTGTGTCTCAAAAAAAAAAAAAAAAAAGTACATATATTAATGTGTGTGTGTCACAAATAAATTTTGATTTGAAAAATGCAGAATTCCCAGACCATCTTGTTCTTGAAATGACTTTGTTTTTCCACTCATGATTCATTCTGTGAACTGGTATGTGTGGGTCCAACACTTCATAACAATATGAAGTCAAGTTATATGACTGTATTTACACTAGTATGTATAATTGCAGTACATTTTACTTCTTTTCATGGGTGGAAAATATCAGGTGTGGTCAACTTTTTTTAATCCACCTTTCTTTTTATCCTTCCGAGATTGATACTATAGACAATATGGGAAAGCCATTAGAACATGATCATCTGATTGCACTTACCCATTTAGTTTAATGTTATTCTTAATTTGAAGTGGTTACAATCTTGTCAACTCATGTACCTTGAAGAAAATCTTTTTAAGCAGGGCAAGGATTAAGAATATAGACATCTTTTGCATGCTGATTATCATCATCAGAATCAGACAGTACAGTTGTATCCCAGAATGATTTGTTTCATCAATGTTAAGTATATTAAGAAATATATACTTCAAATTCTACAGAATCTTGGTAATCTTCCTTTTTATCTTTGCAAAATTACTTCTGGTATAGAACAGAGAAATTTGAGAAATGACAGTGAATCTAATGAGTACATACTGAAATAAATGAGTCATATTTTGATGTCTTAAAGTAGATGAACATTTACATAATTGTTCCATCAATTTATTTTTCTAATACTGGGTTGTAAGATCCCTGACTGTACTCTTTATGTTTGTTGTTGTTATTCAGGCTTTGATGCGATTGTCCTGTGCCTAGTACAAGAGCTGGTCTATGAAGGACAGTAACAAATACTAAAATATGTAATAAATAAATAATTCAAATTAAATTCAATTGTTGAACAAAGTGGTGACAATCAAACACGTTCAGGTTAGGTTAGATAGTAGTCATGGAATTTTAACTCATTTTACTTATTTCATTTATATCACATGATGTGTAGAATCACAATCTAATCCATCCATGCTAGGTCTGAAATATTTCAAATTAACATATTACTTCTCCTGACCATTACGTGTGGGTTATGATTTATATATAAATTAACTTCTTATTTTATTATGTTTTTAATCTATAAAAGAATTTAATTCTGTAAGACTAAAGATATCCTTAGACCTACAGTCCAAGGAGTACCATCCCAAATTCAAGTGTTAAGTGGTACTTTAACAAATGTTTGCGTGGACTAATAAACAAATTTTCTTTAAATATTGGCACCAATTTAGATCAAACAATTCTAAAATTTTTATAATAGAAGATCATTTCCATAAAAATTAATTTATTAAATATCAAGAGAAACATAAATTTAATATGTTCATATACTTTTTTTTTTTTTTTTTTTTTGAGAGTCTCAAGCTGTCACCCTGAGTAGTGTGCTGTGGTGTCATACCTCACAGCAACCTCGAACTTGGGCTCAAGCAAATCTCTTGCCTCAGTTTTTCTATTTTTAGTAGAGACAGGGTCTCACTTTTGCTCAGCCTGTTCTTGAACTCATGAGCTCAAGCAATCCACCCGCCTCAGCCTCCCAGAGTGCTATGATTACAGGCGTGAGCCAGTGCGCCCGGCCATTCATATATTATTATACCCAGACACAGTAGGTTTAATGCATATAAAGTTCGAAAGTAGACAATAATATATTCTGAGGGCATATACTGTATGGATACACACATGTGTATACACACATACACATATATATACACACATTCACATTTGTATACACACATACAAAGTAATAAAATGATAAGCTCAAAATTTATATATTCCTCTCTGAGAAGATTAATAGTACTACGTGTGTTGGAATGACTGCTGATACCAAAGATATACAGTATGTTATATTTTTCCAGGCTAGCTATTGCTCAGTGGGAGTTTTTGTTAATTTACACAATATATGTATGCATACTTTTTTCTTTGTATTTATGCACTTTTTTATAATAAAACAAAAATTGAAAATAGTTAACAATATATACAATTTCTGCATGGGCTTGGTAAAACTTTTATAGCTACTATATAATGTCCTGAGAGAGAAAAGAATTTGATTTTGAGATTGCTTCAGTTAGTTTTTCTTAAATATTGGATTCAATATTTTCATATGAAGTGAAAATAAAATCACTAAGAACATGCTGCCCTGGGAGCAAATTTTCAGTTTTATCTGTAGAAAATTACAACATTTTGATGAAAAGAGACAAAAAAATCACAGAGAAACATAGTCTCCAGAAATAAGAAACACTGAAATATTAATTGCTTCTTCCCAAAGAACAAAATCAGAGAATTCTGTAATAACTATATTTATCCTTAATTATACATTTCTTATCTTATTGCCACCAGTTGGAAAAAACTCTTTTCACCAGTGTCTTTTTTTTTTTTTTTTTTTTTTGAGGCAGTCAGTTAGCATGTTTATAAAGTACCTTAGAAAATCCCAACCACTGGGAATGCTCCTTTTATATTAAACATTCTTTTTAACTTTATACTGAAAGCTATACTAGTTGTCTGGATACAGGGTATGATACAAATTAAATGTCCTGGATGTACACGGGTTAATAAAAGTTCCTCTCTGCACTTCTAAATTTTGCAAATATTTTAAAGTTCTAATGAAGATTTTATGTTTTATTTAGAGCTCACATAGTTCATATATTCACACTCTGAATCACGGTCACACTCTGACCTTCAGGTCACTCTGAAGGCGAGGGCACATTGTGCTGACTCAAAGACAACAATTTCTTTAGCTAATAATAGACAAATTATTTGTGTTTGTAAGAAAATTAAGATATGTCTCACAAAATGAATCCTAGGAGAGTGAGTTGAACTGTTTTTCCAGGTTCCTTATAGAATTGAATTATTTTCTCAGAAAATTTAATAAACATTGGATAAATATAAGTTATTCTTATATGCCAATTCAATGTTTTTAGATTTATAACAGGCACACCAGGAGTATCAAATAAAAACATTAGACAGATTAAGGATATGAACTAAGCAACTGCTAAATAATCACAGCTGAGTGAAAGCTCCAAAATCTGGTTATCAGTGGGTGTCGTGTGTTCCTTGCTTGAACTTCATTTTGCACTTAATCGGCTAAAACAGGAAATTTTGAAACAAAGAAACTTTGGTCTTCACTTTAAGATTTTTATCACCCCCGTTCCTGGTGTACATAGCAGTACTCTAAAAACATGTGTGATTTAATTTAGGAATGCAAGAAATATTAGGAATCTTAAAGAAAGGCTATTGAAAATAAATCTTTATACAGATTTTCTGGCTACATTTTCACATATGATTTCCATCATAAGATAATATAACGGTAAACATAAATTTATCAAAATTACCTGTGAAAGAGTAGAGAGAATATAAAATAATTATACATAGACATAACATTCATCTTCATTTAGCACACAGCTTCAAAATGCAGGCAAAGTACATGTTATGTTTAAAATATCAAAGTCAAAAATTAAACCATGAGTCTCCTTAGAGAAAAAGAAAAATGAATTCTTCTTTGAGATTTCTCCATTAAACATTTATGAATTATAGTTGTCTACGATTTTTCTAACATATTCTTATCAAGGTGGTAGTTTAATAACAGATTGGATTAGAGGTGGAACTGCCAGATAAATTAAATTCCACATGTGATAAAATGAAAGTCAGTTATTATGTAGGAAATGGAAAGAGACTTCTTTCCCTAAAGAGTCTGAGGATTAATGGCATGAGACTCTTTGTTGCCTCTTGCTCTCTCTCTCTCTTTTCCTCTCTTTTTTTGAAAATAATTTTGTTCTGTTTGAATCACACTTCCAAATGCAAGGTCACTAATATATCCAAGGGAAGAAAAGGACATTTCTAGAATTCACCAATAAAGCAACATCTAGGCTGGTAATAAAATAACTAAATAAATTAATAGATTCATAATTAAGATATTAAGACCAAAGATATAATCCTGCACATTATCTGATCATATTCTTCTGTGGTTACATTTGACTTGTCACTTGACTAATTGAAATTCCACTGCATTTTCGGCGATTGGTAGACTACAGGAGAACCTGCCATTATGTATTTATATCATGCTAGCAAATACTATGTGAGTCAATGCAAGTACGACCAAGATGAGTTCTTATAAACCATACCCCCTTGATACTTGAATGGTTGAAGACAATGAAATCAGGGAGGACATGAATTTTACTTTTTTAAGAGCCACCATTTTCACAAAATCTAAAGTCTGGTGAACAGTGCTCTGTTTTTTCCCTCGGTCTCTTTCTTTGTCTCTGTCTCTCATACACACACATTTACTTATTTATTCACTAATTTCAAAATTAAGAGTAAAAATGAGCCAGCAGGAAAAAAAAAAACAGCCATCAGAATTAGATTATTCTCCTATTTTTCTTATGACTTATTTTTCAGTTCACATCATATTGTCAGATATAAATCCTACGTTTCATTTTGGGTCAAATGACTTCTTATGCAAAATTTGTAAATTAAAGAGTGCTGTGTCCTGGGAGAAAGAATTCTAGGACAAGAGGACATACGACCTCTAAAATCTATTCCTCCATGACAAGTGGCACTGGCAACAATTGCCAAAATTAATATTTTTTCAGAACTCTGGAATTTTCCCAAAAGTTTATAACAATTTAAGGAGAGATTATTTAAGATAAATGGCTGAGTCTCGGTAAAACATGTTAACTTGTGACATTTTAACTTATATGATTTCCATACTTCTTTTTTAGCACTGTGGCAGTCCCAAAAACCAAAAGCCTTGGAGGTAGGGTACTTCTAAAACCAGAAATGAAGCAGACACAAGAAATGACCAGACAGGTTTAGAAAGAACTGTTACCATATGAAATGTTACCATATGACTTCCTTCCTTCCTTCCTTCCTTCCTTCCTTCCTTCCTTCCTTCCTTCCTTCCTTCCTTCCTTTCTTTTCCTTCCTTCCTTCCTTCCTTCCTTCCTTCCTTCCTTCCTTCCTTCCTTCTTTCCTTCCTTCCTTTCTTTTCCTTCCTTCCTTCCTTCCTTCCTTCCTTCCTTCCTTTCTTCCTTCTTTCTTTCCTTCCTTTCTTTTCCTTCCTTCCTTCTTTCTTTCCTTCCTTTCTTTCTTTTCCTTCCTTCCTTCCTTCCTTCCTTTTCCTTCCTTCCTTCTTTCCTTCCTTCCTTTCTTTTCCTTCCTTCCTTCCTTCCTTCCTTCCTTCCTTCTTTCCTTCTTTCCTTCCTTCCTTCCTTCCTTCCTTCCTTCCTTCCTTCCTTTCTTTCTTTCTTTCTTTTTTGTTTTTGGACAGAGCCTCACTTTGTCACCTCACTTTGTAGAGTGCTATGGCGTCATAGCTCACAGCAACCTCCAACTCTTGGGCTCAAGCAATTCTCTTACCTCAGCCTTCCAAGCAGCTGAGACTACACGTGCCCGCCACAATGCCCAGCTGACTGGATTTGTTTTTACTTGACGCAACTCAGATAAACAACTCTGTGCAACTATCCCCATCTCTAGAAAACTTGTTGAAAACAATCACTGGCAATGGGTTTAACATCACTGTTGACTGAAGAGGTAATGCAAGTTGGGGCTAACAATAGTCTGACCAAAAGTCCTTACAGGGATAATTGATAGAAAGATTTCCATAGGTAACTTGGCAAACCTCTGACATATCTTGGGGATAGAAAAGTCACACATTAGCATGGGAACATAAAGTCAGCCTGTATGCGCTGGGCTATCTGCATGTCCAGGAAAAAAATGAGCAGGTCCAGGTGGCACCTGTGGCTCAGTGAGTAGTGTGCCAGATCCATGTACTGAGGGTGGCAGGTTTGAACCTGGCCCCGGCCAAACTGCAACAACAAGAACAACAAAAAATATATAGCCAGGCCTGTGGTGGGCGCCTGTAGTCCCTCAGGAGGCTGAAGCAAGAGAATTAACTAAGCCTAAGAGCTGGAGGTTGCTGTGAGCTGTGACGCTACAACACTCTTCTGAGGGTGACAAAGTGAGATTTTGTCTTATTAAAAAGAAAGAAAGAAAGGAAGGAAGGAGCAGGTCCTAGATCTTAACTGTGGCTACCCTTAAGGTCCTAAACAACCAGAAAATGAAGGCTAGAGTTATAAACATCTTATTGGAGCTTTAGAATTATTTTTCAATGCAAACAGAGTCTCCAGGCAAAGATTGGGAAGTCTATTGGTAAAAGGCACTTAGGAAATTCCTGTCTAATTATTAGCTGACCACTGAGTTAACCAAGCAGAGGCTTCAGTGGCTTCCACTGATAAAGAATATAAAGAATTGATCCAGGAGAAGCACTAAACAAACAAACATCAACAACTGCAACAATATCCATCAACAAATAAATTGGGCAAACGTCTGGTTTCTGAGGTGGCCACATTCTTTTATTTAAAATGTTTCGTTTTCAAAAAAATCAATGAGATATATAAGGAAATAGAGAAGGGAGGTCTATATACAAAAAATACAAAATTACCCATGAGAATGGTTTCTTAGAAAGCCCAGATGATTTATTATAGAAGGGTTTTAAAAGATTTATTATAAATATGTTAATACTAAAGAAACACATATCTAGAAAATTTACACATGAGAATAATGTCTTACCAAATAGAGAATATCAACTGATTAAAAATATAAGGGGTTGAACAACGCAGAGTTTAGGGACACTGGCCTCCCACTGCACAGTCAAAAATGTGTGTATCACTTTTAACTTTGCCCCCATAACTTAGCTTCTAATAGCTATTATTGACTGGAAGCTTCCTCAGTAACATAAGCCATGAATTAACTCGTAGAGGCTTACCATAAAGTAAATAGAGACAGGAAAATGTAATCAAAATATCTTAAGGAAGAGAACATATATTTTCTATTAAGTGGAAGTGGATAATCATAAACGAGTTCATTCTCATAATCCCCATCTTGAGTAGGCTGAGGAGGAGGAGGAAGAGGAAGGGTTAATACCCTTGTTTAGGGGAGGCATAGGTGGAAGAAAAAAACATATATAAGTGGATCCATGCAACTCACAGCCATGTTGTTCAAGGGTCAACAATCCTTTTTATTTTATTTTTATTATTATTATTTTTTTAATTTTTGAGACAGAGTCTCACTGTGTTGCCTGGGCTAGAGTACAGTGGCATTGTCATAGCTCACTGCAACCTCTAACTCCTGGGCTCAAGTGATCCTCCTGTGCCAGCCTCCTGAATAGCTGGGACTATAAACTGGGATTAACATGACCACACCCTGCTTTTAAGTGGTGAGAATACACTTGTGGTGCATCTTACAATGGTATATGTGAAACTTAGTAAATGTGGAATGTAAATGTCTTAACACAATAACTGTGGAATTGCCAGGAAGGCTATGTTAACCAGTGTGATATAAACGTGTCAACCGGTCTGTGAAACTAGTGCATGATGCCCCATGATCATACCAATGTACACAGCTATGATTTAATTTAAAAAAAAAAAAATATAAACTATAAAAAATAAAAAGAATAAATAGAGAATATATGTATATGTGTGTATGTATGTTAGTGTGTGTGTATCGTTTTTGCTTTTGTTTTTGTATTATTTTGTATTTCAGAGAGTTGAGGTCATCTCTGTTGTTTAAGCTGGTATTGAATTCCTGCCTCAAACAATTTTTCCACTTTAGCCTCACAATGGGCTGCTATCACAGGTTTGGGCCATCATGCCTGGCCTCACCTGTACTTGTTTAAAAACACAGACCAAGACAGAACTATTAATTCTTAATTTCCTGAGGTGCAAATTATCAGCTATCTTACTTGAAATCCCAAATTTAATTTCTGGGATTCCTGAAAAAAGATGAGACTGAAGAGCTTCAATCTAATGATGCCTAGTCCAAACTGAGGCTTATGCAAGTGCTTAATTACCCTCATGTATTTTTCTATGTGTCTTATCCAGTTAAATTCTTTTTAAAAGTATAATATATATTCTTTGTCTAGCGAGGGTAAAGGAGTCTTTAAGACCCTGTGCATACAAAGACTCCATCTTTACCTAGAAAGGTCTTTCTGAAGGCAGAGGGAGCCGTGGCAAATACTGAAACAAAAATCACACTAAAACTCTATAGCTTTGAGAGAGAGGTAAGCAGTGTGCTCAACTTCCTTCAGGAAATGAATGTCTAAAGAAGTGCTGGAGGTGTTTTATTCATAAAGATATAGAGAAAAACCATATGGTGTTTTGAGAGAAACCAAAAGATCAAATGGTTAGAGTGAACTAATTATTAGATAAGTGAAATAAAAGTTAAAACTGATGCAGCAAATGTCCTTAGATCCCACACCATAAGGGTTTCATATTTAAGATTATGGAGTAAAAGACTTTTAGGTTGAGAGTGATGGAATTATATTCACATTTAGAAAAATCTACTTTTGTATAGACGTAAAATATATTTCTTTAACAACTTATAGGTGTAGATCAATGGAAAGCATTATGAATATACAGTCAATTAATAAGCATTTATTCCCTCCCTCTTTATCATTCTACTCTCCCCTACTCTCCATCTCTATCTCCCACTGAGTTCGAGAAGCATCGGAGACTGATAGTATAGAAAGTGATTACACAGTAAAGAATGCAGTTGATAAATATAGCAAGTTATATGGAACTTGTTATGGTTTAAATAGATCTATGGAAATAGTATTGGAGAGACATGGATATATTGAAGAAGTATTTTGGAGACAGAATTTTTTGGTACATGGAGACAGATTGGAAGGAAGAAGTTAGACTAATCAACCTCATTTTTTTCTGATTCTGATTCTATTTATAAGAGATGCCTAAATAGGAAAATCCATAGAGATAGAAAGTAGATTAGTCATTTCTACTTGCTGGAGAGAGGAGGAAATGACTGCTTAATGGGTATGAAAGTTTTGTTTTGAGTTGGGGTCACTAAATGTCCTAAACTTAGAGGGTGGTGATAAATGCTCAACTCTCTGATTATACTAAAAACCACTGCATTGAATATTTTTAAAAAGTCAATGTTATGAGACATAAGTATGTAAATTATGTTTCAAATGAGCTATTATAAACAGCAGAATTCATAAATATTATCATTTGAATACAGTATTGTATATAAAGAAAAAAAATTTATTTCTCATAATTCTGGAGGCTGGAAAGTCCAACAGCAAGGTGCTGGCATCTGGCAAGTGCCTTATTGCTGAATCATCCCATAAGGGAAGGTGGAAGTTTGAGAGAGCTAAAGCAGAGGGGGCTGAACTATATTTTTGTCAGGAACCCACTTCCGTGATAATAATATTAATACATTCATAAGGCTGGAGTCCTCAGTCTAATCACTTCTTAACAGTCCTACCAGTTAATCACAACGGAAATTAAATTTCAACATATGATTTAGAGGGGA
Source organism: Loris lydekkerianus (assembly GCA_963574355.1). Classification (NCBI taxonomy): domain Eukaryota; kingdom Metazoa; phylum Chordata; class Mammalia; order Primates; family Lorisidae; genus Loris; species Loris lydekkerianus. Next base: position 30,830 of record CAUYPK010006522.1, read on the forward strand.
CATTCAAACCTCTCGCGGTGGATCAAGAGACCAGATCTGAACCTTTCCTCTCCTAAGAAGAGCCAAAGGATAATAATTCAGCACTCAGTGAGATGGTTAGTGAGGGCGGGAGAGAAAGAAAATTAATCAATGTGGAATTTACTGATAAGAGGAACATGGATATGGGGAAATACCCCCCATCCCCCCGTCTTTGAATACCTTGAAAAAATAGTTCTTCAATTTGTATGGAACCAGAAAAGACCCTGAAAAGCAAACACAATTCTAATAAACAAATCAAAAGGCATAGTGTTACCAGACTTTAGGTTAGGTTACAATAGTGATCAAAAAACATGGTCCTGGCATAAAGATAGAGACCTAGATCTCTGCCACAGTATAGAGAACATATAGATGAAACCAGCCTCATATCACTTTCTGATCTCGATAAACAAAACAAAAGAACAAATAGGGAAAAGAATCCCTATTTAACAAATGGGGCTGGGAGAACTGGTTAGCCACATACAAAAGATTGAAACTGGACATGGACTTCTTCCCACTTTAAAAAATTGACTCATCGGTGGTGCCTGTGGCTCAGTGAGTAGGGCACCTGCCCCCTATACTGACCATGGTGGGTTTAAACCCAACCCCTGCCAAACTGAAATCAATAAAAAAAATTGACTCATGCTGGATAAAAGATTTAAATCTAAGACACGAAGTGATAAAAACTCTAGTGAGAACTGTGGAAAGAACTCTTAACAATATTAGCCTTGGGAAAGAATTCATGAGGACCCCATTGACAACTGCAGCAACAGGAAAAATAAATAAAGGAGATCTGATCAAGTTAAATAGCATCTACGTTAAAAGTAGAACTCCTATTTGATCTGCAATACTATTACTTACGTAGCTACACAAAAGAGAAAAAAATCATTTTAGGGCAGTGCCTGTGGCTCAAAGGAGTAGTGTGCCAGCCCCATATATGGAGGTGGAGGGTTCAAACCCAGCCCTGGCCAAAAACTGCAAAATAAAATCATTTTACCATAGGACATTTGCATTCTAAGTGTTTATAGCATCTTAATTCCTGATCACAAGTATGTGGAAACAATCTAAGTGCTCATCAACCCGTGAATGGTTTAATAAATGGTGGCATATGTATTCCATAGAACACGATTCAGCCATAAAAAATATGGGAACTTTGCATCTTCGTTATTTACTGGGATGGACCTGGAGAACATTCTCCTAAGTAAAGTATGGAAAGCAAGCATCCCATGTACTCAGTACTAATCTGAAACTGGGAGATTAACAACTACAGACCCACACTAGAGAAAAACACAAATTCAACAAGCAGTGAAGTAGGCACATGGGCTGGGCTGGGTAAGTTCCAACCTAATCACACTTCCTGGGTGAAGGACTCAGGACTTTGGGGTTTACCTTACAGACACAAATAACGTAGCCTAATCATCTTAAATGACTCAAAATAAAAGAACAAAGGCCTCCTGCTTCAGTCTGGTTCATTTAACCTTCCTGTCTTTGGTTTACCTATTATCTAGGCATTCTTCCATCCATTCATATCAGGCCAGGTAACTATCTCAAACTCTACCTATGTACTCTCCCCAAACCATCCATGCTTCTAGCTTTTGTCCTCTGAATAAAGTATTTGAACAAGAGTGCAATCTTCATATATGTCAGCTAATTTTTCAATAATGTTCACAAAATAGTTTTTAAGGAAAATGTCTAGAGCAGCGGTTCTCAACCTGTGGGCCGCCACCCCTTTTTGACAATGAAAATACATCCTGCATATCAGATATTTACATTCCAATTCATAACAGTAACTAAATTACAGTTATGAAGTAGCAATGAAAATAATTTTATGGTTGGGGGTCACCACAACATGAGGAACTATATGAAAGGGTCGTGGCATTAGGAGGGATTAGGAAGGTTGAGAACCATTGGTCAAAGAATGTTAATATTATTCTATCAGAAGTTGTTCTTTTCAAAGGAATGTTTTCAATAGAACTTAGGGCTTTTTGTGAATTATTTCTATAGACATATTTTATTTGTTTTAAGAAGATTTTAAATACATAAATCCCCAAAGCTAGGCTTAAATTTGGATGACAGTAAAAACAAACTTTTTTTTTTTTTTTTTTTTTTTTTTTTTGCACAAATGTCTTAAGCCATTCTATTGTGGTCTACGCAGTGATATTTTTACCTATAAGGTAATATCTACCCAGAGTTTAGTTTTGCAAAGCTCTTGGAAGTCCTTTAAAATACTATATATTCTATGAACAATCCTTTTATTAGAAGCTTTATGCTAAGAATAATGAGTTTTATGTTTTACTTGTGTTTTTTCCTAAAAATAAGGAAGATATTTAGAATTTTACGAATCTAAAAAAAAAAAAAAAAACTATCCTCAAAGAAAGTGATATTTTGCATACATGCTTCAATAACTTTAAATAAAAGCAGTGGGGAATTCAAAATGCTAAGGAAAAAAAGCTCAGCAAGAAATAATAATAAAAGACTAGCCATACGAAAGTATTATGAGGAATCCAAGGGGATGTAATTATTACCAACATTATTATGGTAGGGGGATTATGTTAAAAAGTGGCAGCACTGTGTCGTAGGAGAGTTGAGGAAGCCACGGGATCACTAATCATTAGGAAAATAACATATCATTTGCACTAGTTATTTTTTATGTGTGAAGCTCTGAAAATAAAATTTTAATCTGCTTATTTCACAGGTGCCAGTTTTGCATTAGCATATTTCCACCTTTAATTTTCCATAAAAATGGTTTAAACGTTATGTAAAATATTTGAGGTCTGTCCAGAAATTATCCAGGCATGTAATCTGAAATAATAGAGACATAGGTGGCTGGATACTTTCTGGACATCCCTCATATATGAAATCTTTATTTCTTTGAAGGTTGTATGTATCTTCTTCTCTTTTTTGACAGTCTTACTCTGTTGCTCCTGACTAGAATGCATGGTATCATAGCTAATAGCAACCTCAGACTCTTAGGCTCAAGCAATCTTCCTGCCTCAGCCTCCTACGTAGCAGGGAGCACAGGCCTGTGCCATGATGCTAAGCTAGTTTTTCTATTTTTAGTAGAGATGGGGTCTTGCTCTTGCTCAGGCTGGTCTCCAACTCCTGAGCTCAACCATTCCACCTGCCTCGGCCTCCCAGAGTGCTAGTAATACAGGTGTGAGCCACAGCACCCAGTTGATATCTTGGTTTTAAATGCAGAAAATGTAGACTATTTTTTTTTTTTATTATTATTTCTAGAAACAGCTGAAATTTTACATTATTTTCACAAAAAATATAGTGAAATCATATAGCTAGCCTGTTTATGGAATGGAGAAACAGGGATGTAAGTTGAGAATATTCACATAATTAAAAATGGGCCTAAGCATTTTTAACTACTGCAAGAATTATCTCTCATTATCAACATGCAAAAAAAAAAAAAAAAAACAAAAAAAAACATAGAACAACACATGTAAAATGATGCATCGGTAGTTTTTTGTAATTGGGCATCAAGTAATGAATTCCAAAAGGAAAGGGAACAAAGGAGGAAAGTCTTACATTCGCTCCAACTTACTGTCTGTGGTACTTTTGCAGCTTTAGAGAGAAAAGAATGGAGAAAGATGAACAAAGACTCCAAGACCTGAGGAACAACTTCAAGGATGACAACACACAACCAAAAGGAAGCCAAGAGAAGGAAAGATACAAAAATGTGGGGGCAAAATATTTTCTAAAAAATAAAGTCTATACTGATTCTAGCTTTGATGAAAAATATTAACCTAAACATCTAAAATTCAAGTTTATGTACGTTATCATAATCAGAACTATTTTGGTATTAATCTGCAGTACATTAGTTGATGGGCTTTGTTTTTGATGCTTGTTTTGCTGATAGATTTTCAGCCTCGTCTTTCCTTTCTCCTTTCTACCTTACTTCTGAGCAAGGTCATAAAAAAGCCTGGTGCTACTATCTCATTTAATGCCCACCAGAAAGAGATTCAAGCCATGCAAATCTATTTCTGCACCCAGGAACTCTTCCTCCCTATAACCACAATAAAACCCTCAAGCTTGGTTGGTTGTTTGTTTTCCTTTGCTCTAGCAAGCCTTTTTTTTTTTTTTTTTTTAAATATTTAATGATGAATTAATAGAAAATGAGAATTAAAATGACACAAGCCTCTCCATATTGTGTGTTTAATATGCCTGTTGACGTTACTTACAGTTCTAGTTATATGTATATGTTGCTATTTATAATTATAGATGAATGTTATCTTTATTAGACTGCACCATTTTTCTTCCTAGTAAGGAGGTCTTAATTTTCTGAAGATTCTAATTGCTTTATTCTCTCACTGTGTCCTTCTGGTATCTCTAGTCCTGATTTTAAGGTCTCTCATTCTGAATGTGCAGGATAATAAGTTGAGCATCTTATCTCAGAACCGTTTTTCCATTTCAAGGGGGGGGGTTTACTTATAATAATTGAACATTTTGAACTTAGAGAAGACCTTTTATCCTAGGAATTCTAAGCATATTCAATTATTCATTATATTGGTAGAACCCCAAACAGCATCAGCACAATATGTATGGCAGGAAAAGGGAGTAAGCAGAATCTGATTCCTCATAACACTCTTGACCGGCACTTAATTATGTAGCAAACCCAAACTGGAGAGGAGTCTAAAATTGTAAGGCATATTCTATGCGAGAATAGTTGGTTGCTGAGCATAAAACCAATCATTGGATGGGGCTTTCTGAAGTCAATCCTGACTAACACTTTTATTTCTTTTTATTATTGTTGGGGATTATTTTTACATATTTAGTTTTCTTAAAGAGTTTCATCATATATTAAGATAATGTTTCTTTAAGAAACGTCAAAGTGGTATATAGCTAATATCTAATGAATGCTCACATAACAAAATTGTTATTTCCCTCAATGAATTATCCCAATAGGAAACTCTTCCCAGGTCCAAAAATGTTTTTAATTTTGACTTATGTTTTGTACAAAATGGTAAAAATGAGGAACAAATCTATCATTATTATGATGTGCAAAGAGTTAGAGAAACAACTGAAAGGAAAATTAAATATCTATAGAATTCACCTACTTATTCCAACCAAAATTTTTGTCGATTTGCCCTCAAGAATAGAATTTCATATAATGTATAAAATTCGGCCACAATACAGATGCCCACGTATGTTTCAATTAGGGATACAGAAGTACAATTGCATATGAATATATCCAGTGGGATCTCCCATGACTTATTGTCCATGATTTTTCTGCCTTAATTTTCATTTTTTAGTCCTCCTTCAGGGATTTTTTTCTGAATACAGGGGAGAAAAATATGATGAACGAAAAGCATCCCTTCCTGCAAAGTCTTCCAAAATTCCTACATTTCACTGAGGGACTGAAAAGCACGATTGGTAGCTTCTGCAAGTACCTACATTAATCATATACCCTGCACCTGACAATGCATGGATTGAAGCAGCACTTTTCATTTATTTTATCAGCTTGTCTGAAAGTTGAAATTCTAATTGGTTTCTAGAACTGTATAACCAACTGATTTTGAAGATTATTTTTTCCAAAAGGAAAGGTGTAATGGTTGTTGAATGTTGTAAAATGGTTATAACCAACAAAATTAGACATTTTAAAATTATCCTATTTTACTCCTGAGAATGCTAGGTCTTGGCCTTCAGTCTAATGCTTAAATTAGTAATCAAGCCAAACATGCAAACATAAAAGGGTCAAGTATATAAAAAATATATCAATTAAAGTAGTAGAAATAATAAATGCAGATATAATTATTGCTGCTAGTGTAAGACAATCAGTTCTTCTGGTTGTTACTCTGTAGACTTATGGCTCTTGTGGGTCTTCAAGGAGGCTTATATCCATACTGAATTACATTTATTTATTTATTTGCTTTATTTTATTTTATTTTACTTATTCTTTTTATATTTTTATAAATTTTTTTATTTTTTAAATATATTTATTTATTTATTTATCTCTGTCACCCTTGGTAAAGTGCTGTGGCATCACAGCTCACAGCAACCTCCAACTCCTGGGTTTTGGTGATTCTCTTGCCTCAGCCTCCTGGGTAGCTGGGACTATAGGCACCTGACACAACTTCCGGCTATTTTTTGTTGCAGTTGGCGCTGCTGTTTTAGCCCGAACCTGCCACCCTCGATATACAGGGCCAGCACCCTACCCAATAAGCCACAGGCACTACCCTACATTTAAGTTAAAAAACAAACAAACAAACAAACAAAAAAAAAAAAAAACGAGGGTAGACATCGATTTTTACGTTTAAGAGTTGAATGCATTTTGTTTCTATAAGCCATGAATCTATATGTCTATGGGCCTATAGCTCTATTACCAGATACATGTCTATCTTTATATTAGACTACTATTAATATGTAAAAGAATAAGGATAATTAAGAAGCTATTTACATCCATTTTATGATTTATGCATGGATAAGGAAATCTTCAGAGGTTTACCTATAATCTGCATTACAATTTACACAGAGTAAAGATTGAGCACACTTACTCTTGAAAGAAGCTGCTGGAATTCATATCTTTATTCTATTATTGGGTCAACCTCCCTTAACCATTGGTATCTCAGATCTCTCAGTGGTCAAGCTGAGATAGTGGTACCAGCTTGTAGGTTGAGAGAATTAAATGAATTTCATAGTTAAATAATTTAGAATGAGTTGGGCACAGTGGTTCATGCCTATAATCCCAGAATTTTGAGACCAAGGTGGGGGATTGTTTGAAGCCAGAAGTTTAAGGCCAGTCTGGGTAACACAATGAGGATCTCATCTCTACCAAAAAGAATTAACAATTAGCCAGACATGGTGGAACGTGACTCTAGTCCTAGCTATTTAGGGAAAAGAGATGGAGGGATTGCTTAAGCTCAGAGTTTGAGGTGATAGGGAGCTATAATTGCCCTACTGCACTCCAGCCTGGGCAACAGAGCAAGACTGTCTCAAAACAAAAACTAAAACCTTAGAATGGGTGTGACCCATAATTTTTTATATCCATTATTATATCTATTTAAATAACACAAATGAGATCACTTCTGGTCTTAACACTCACAGACCTGACTTATGAACATTTATTTCTCTCCATATATGAATTTTTATGTGACTGTGTATAGGTATGCACATATACAAGAATCTTTATATGTGTATTTTTAGAATTTTTTTTATTGCTCTTGTTTCCTTCAGTTATTTAGATGTTCCCCCGTGATTTCGATTGTTTTCAATTCTAATTTTTATCCTTCTTTTGTTGATTTTATTTGTAAGTGGTGTATTTTGGCAATTTCTTTATATGACATGGACATGACAAGAAAATCCACGTGTTAATTCTTTTTTCTTGCCTTTCTCACAAATTCACAATTCTTCTTCATAAAAATCAGCAATAGGAGATTCAATCAGGATTACTGTGTTTTGTCCACTATATGCATTTTTCTCAATAATTATTTAACACATATTTACTAAGTTTCAATCACAGTAGTTGAATTTTACACCATGTTTAGCTGCTTCCTTCCCCTCTTCCAATAGCCAACAAACAGGAAAATGTTTGAAAAAATGTCCAACATCACTAGTCATCAGGAAAATGTGGATGCTATACCATGTGACTTAGTAAAAAGAAATTCTAAATTCTAATGGATGCAAATCAAACTCCTTTCAGTAAAAGCAGGTAGAAGAATTATTAGCTATATTTTTGTTCACAAATAATTAAAATACATTAATGTTCATAGAATTCTGCAATTAATGGGAGAATATAGAAGTAAAATTATTTTCAAAACCCAAGAGAAATAGTTCAAATTCTTATAGGTTAATGAATAATGTGAATGCAGAATACTATATGCTTTTCTAATATCATCCCCAATTCATTATTTGTAAAATTATCTGTGTATTTTCCTCCAATATTCTGCGTGGGCATGATAGAGGTTCTCATCAGTAACTGTGTTATGAGGATTTTGTCAGTATGATATATGTTGCCTGAAAACATTTTCAGGGAGCAAGGTAATAGGGATCCACTACTTCATATTTGCAAAGAGCTCTGATGACTGATAAAACTGGAGTAAGGCATTTACACGGATGTTTACTGATTACTTGATATTTTCTTTAAGAGCTTTTTGAATAACTGATACAGGCTCAAATACGTATCCCTCTGGGAATGAAGTGAATTTTTCAAAAAAAATATTTTCATTAGTTTGGTAATATATTATAATTCCTGTGTAAATCTTTGGGGTCAGGGCAATAGTACTTTTTCTCTACTTTTACAAATTTCTCTTTCTGCTTTCTTCTCCATTAATATTTATTAGGCTTTTATTATGTATCACACAGACCTAAATTCTGGGGAAGCGGCAATAAAAAAAGAAATACATCTATCTCTTTATGTGTGTATATACACACAAACACACACACATATATAACATTTATCTATACACACACATAAAACACCAAATGACTTATCCAAAACTATTTTCCAAAATTTCACAACATGTATGATTTAACCCATTGCAATTTCAATTATATATAACATAATTGATGTTGGTTTTTATAATAGATTTCTGGAATAATCTCTTTTCCATGTAGACTAAGTTCAGTTAGATACATGTTTTAGGAAGATTTTTTCTACTACTATTTCTTTTATTTGTCTCCTCTTGACTTTTACAATACTGTAGTCTACGTTATACAAACAAGATTGATTTGTGTCTATCTTTGAGTTTATTTTTCGTGTACATTTGTAGTTTTATTTAATTAAATCATAAGCTTTTTGAGTACCAGTATTGTATCCTGTACTTTTCCTCTCTTATTGCAACGTGGGGTCTAATATTGCTAATCTAGTATAAACCCTCTAAAGAAATATTTTTCTGTACGTTATTCAAAAAATTTAGTAGCAAGACCTTTAAAAGCAAGATTTTGACAATTCTTCTACACACACTTCCATATGATTGTTGTTTTTTTTTTCAATATCCTAGTTGATAATTGATTGTCAGAATAACTCCTCACATGTTGAGGGAATGAGTAAGTGTAAAGAGGATAAAACAAAATCACAAAACTTACAGTAGGCTACTATTTGTTATTTTCTAATTTTCACTCCAGATCCACTCCATTCTTTATAATTTAAAATACTTTAAGTAACTGACTTACTTGGCCTGCTTCAATTAGTCTTCTTGTCCTGTAGTTTTTATGTGTTTTTAGCCAATGCAGAACACAGATCAGAATGCATTTTTGCTTCACACCCATTCTTGGCAGGCTTAACCTGGACATGACTGGATTTCTCTTTCTCAGGCCACGGTTACTATCAAGAGGCCCTGTTAATTTGTCTCTAGCTCTTTCTGCATTTGGTAACCTCTTCTTCTCTTAGTGTCTTCAGGACTAAGAGAGATGAAAACTACTTATAACGCTTCCTACTTCTGGAGTGTTTCCTTTGATGTTTGCCCTTATCTTGTTCTCATCTCTGTAAATAGTGTTGTTCTTTCATTAGTTTCCCCAATTATTCTTTTTTATTACTTTTGGAACATTAAGCTACATAACTAAATGTAGTTTTGCTTAATTAAATCATAAGCTTTTAAAGCAAATTTTAAGTTTAAGGATGAAAAGATGATTACATTTACCTCTTCTCTATTTGGTTAACTTTGAGCATGTCTTCAGAGAAAATAGTTTGATTTGTTATCGATAAAGTTAGCTTTATAGTTATTGATGTTTAATAAATGTAAACAAGGCAACACCACATTTAAGGGGAGAAAAGTCAGCTCAGATTGACCTAGAGAATTAAATGATGGTAAAAAATACATATACATATATATATATATATCTTGGCAAGAAAGCAGTGACATTTACCAGCTTCTTAAATACGCATTGGGTTCTTTGCTCTCTTGAGTCCTTAAGAAGGGTAACTGAAAAGATTTTAAAGTGACTTGACAAGTGTTGGGAAAACCACATAAAAGACACCGGTTGACATCTTGTCATGTCAACTTTATCTCTGCAAAGTCTTATGTTCCTATTCTCCTCTACTTGATGGAAGATTAAGGTGCTTCATGACAGATGGTTTTAAAATGTACATTCCATTCCATCTGGTCTGAAATGTAAAAATGAAAGTCACCCTTAACTTTTCCTCTAAATATTTCAACGGGAAGATTCTCAAAAGTGAACTTCAATATTTCACAAAAGGATTCCATAAGATTGTCATGATGCAAGATTCCAGTTTTCTCTTCATTGTGAACATTTACACTGCCACCCAGATAAGACAATGTCTTGAAATAGAAAAAGTTAACCTTGTAAAGAAAGCTACAGAATTATTTTAGACAGTGGCACTTGGCTCAAATTTCAGTGACCTCTCTTCAACTTTCAAACTTTGATAATCTTTCTTTCAGGTGAAGGTATTTTCCATTAATCTATTCTATCATATAAATGATAGAAAAACATCAATGCATTTTAAATCTTACTATTTGCAGTAATAAATTTATTGAAGCTTTAACTAAATAAATAAAATTCTAATTGTGGTTTTTCACCATCCTTAGCAAATCATGTTGGAGGTGCCTAGAAGAACACTCCCAGTGAATTGACTTTTCCCAAACTTAAACAAAATTTTCTACTTATTGGTAGTGCATACTCAGTATACAAAGTTTTAAAAACATTGGGTTGAATCAATACTTTAGCAGATGCAAAGAAATTCAATCAAATGTCATTAGTTTAATGCTTATATAATTTTCATAAAGGAGAGACTGTTCTTTAAGAGTAGCCAGCAGGTTTTGTTTTATGATAAAAAAAATTATATGGGATTGGAGATTATATGGAAATCAAATGCAATGCAAACATGATTACTACATAAGCTGAGGTAAAAATTTTCTCTGCCAAAACATCTCTATATTTTGGTTCAGAGTTACATAAAATCATGAAAGAGAAGTGGAAAAGTGTTAACCTAAGAATAAGAAGGTATATTTATAGTAATGTGATAATACATTTATAATAAACAACTAATCATTAATAACCAATATTTATATTACAATTTAACCTTGGTTGTTATATTCATATACAAGGTCTGACAATTAAGTTTGCAAACTTATCCTAGAAAAGTTCAGAAGTGGGTATACGTGGTGGTTCACGCCTGTAATCCCAGCTCTCTGGAAGGCTGAGGTGGGTGGATTGCCAGAGCTCACAGGTTTGAGATCAGCCTGAGCTAATCTTATATATGACAAAAAAAAAAAAAAAAAAAGAAAAGAAAAGAAAAAGAAAAATCCAGAAAGGAAAAGTTGTAGTTCAATAAAACAATAAGAAAACAAACAATTTAAAAAATGGACAAAAGTTAGAATAGTCATTTACCAAAGAAAATATAAGATGACAAATACATTTATCAAATACACTCAACATAATTATCCAATATGGAAATTCAAATTGAAACCAAAAGGAGACAACAGGTCCACTATGTATCTATTAGAATGGAAACGATAACTAAAATTGATAATACCAAGAGCTGACAACAAGTATGAAGTAACTGGAACTGTCATTGGTTGCCTGTGGGAATCCAAATATGGTCCATCTTCGGAAAGCAGTTTGACAATGTTTTGAAAGCTAAACTTACCATAGCACTCAATGATCTCACTTCTAGATAATTTCTTTAGAAAAAGACATTTTCTTCTACTCAAATAAAAACATGTATATGATTTTTTATAGCAGTTTTGTTATTAATTGCCTGAAACTGAAATAACATAAACATCTTTAATGAATGAATGAACAAACGATGGTATATTCCTAGAGTGGAATATTATTCAGAAATAAAAAGAATAAACAGTTTGTGATCCCACAAATGGATAAAACTCTAAGCCATGTTGAGGAACAGAAGCAAGTCTAAAAAGGTATGAGAAGGTATTGTGTGATTCCATTACTGTATAATTCCCTTTACTGCATAAAATTCAGTAAAAAGAGCTGCACAAACAACAGGAAATACACTAGTGGTTGCGGGAGATTTAAGTGGGGGAATGGTTTGGCTATTAGGGGCAGAATTAGACAAGTTTTTAGATAATATGATTATTTTATATTCTTATTGTGATGATATTTAAATGAGTGGCTAAAACCCATAGAATGTATAAAAATACTATTATCTAAACATATGTTTTTGTGTAAACATTTCTGAGAAGAATTTTCAATATCTAAGATCTGAAAATCACATACCTAGGTTATTTATGTAGATAAAGCCTCATAGAGGAGGACATGATAACAAATATAAAAATAAAAAATAAACGAAAAATAAAATAAAATAAAATAAAATAAAATAAAATAAAATAAAATAAAATAAAATATTTCTACTAATGTAATGGGCAATAGCAACAATTAGAAATTACCTATATCTTCATTAGCAGTAAAATCCAGAAATAGGATATATTGACATAAAATGTTATATACAATTGATAAATTCAACAGTGCCAATTTATCAGTAAGTATGATGCTTACAAACATAACCAAACAAAAGAATTAAAAGATCAAGGCACATTATTTTTTAGGAAGAAAATCATACACATACAAAATATGACTGTACATACTATATAGGAATGCATGTCTATTTTATAAAAGTGTAAAGCTATTCATAAGAATGATAACTAAAAATCAATCATTTATGTTATGTGGAAAAGAAGGATGTATAATTACATGATTCAGCAGCGATGCCTAGATTTAGCTGTATTTATATAATAATTTTAGTCATATATTTATATATTTAAAATATGTTATAGAAAATTATCAAAAGGTATTCGTGACTCAAAGATTTTTCTTTTCAAAGAAGATTTAAATTTTAAATAGCTACCCAAATAGCATAATGTTTACCTTAATGGATATGATTAGCAATGGCAGAATTTCCAAGTATGGCAAATAGTGCAGGGGGTGGGGAGAATTAATACAAAGGAGCTATGCCTTTACAGAGAGCCACCGTATTTTATATATTAATTTGTAAACTGTATCTGCAAAAACTTTGAAGTAGTAGGTTTTGCAGAATGTGCTGCAATAACATGTTTTTTCCTTATTTCTCAGGTAGTAGCATAGAGAATACTAGCATTTTTAATTTCTTGCTGTTATATATTATGCTTTTGTACAGGAGAAATTAAAAGAGAAGTAGTAATGAAATCTACTTCCAAAACCTGGCAATAAGCATGTCTTTAAAATTTCTTCCAAGAAATTTCTCCCAAGTTACAAACCAAGCACACAGAATTTAATTTAAATATACTCCTTTTGCACCCGTACACGCTATCTACACAAAGTCTGATGTCATGATGATGTAGTATTAACATAGTAATCCTGCTTTCCCAAGTCAATGTGTTTTTTAAGATCAAATGGGAATGCCAACTCTTCCAGGAAGTTTCATTACATTTTCAATAATAAATATAATATTTTTTCCTCTAAGTATGTTCAAAGCACTTGGCATCATCAGTTTAGCTTTGGGTCAAATTCTGACCCCAAATTTATATATTAGCATCCTGCAGGTATGTAATGATTCACCAGGATTAAAAAAGTGTAATCTTTCACATAAAAATCTAGATTTCTAATTTATTATATTCTCTTGCACATGAAATCAATTACATAAACTGTCTTAGAAATAAATTTTGTATTTCTGGTTGTGTGTTCTTGATAAATGAGGATGGTCGGGAGACTGGAAGCATTCAAAAAGACAAAGAGCCAGGCTGTCCACAATGTGTGAAGGGGTGTATAAATACAATAAATAACAAAATGCAAATGTAAAATATGGACTACGTGCTTTTACAATTTTGTATTAGTCACATGAATGAGAACAAGGAAAAGTATTCCCAAAGATATTCAAATTGGTAGTTTTTACTCTCCTCTTGCAAAAATAAAGGCAGCCAGTCATATTTTTTAGCATAGTGATTATGTTTTCATTCTGCCACAGAAATATTAGAGGTTAGCAATGTTAGATCCTAGTGTTGGAAAACTAACTATAAAGTTAGTTTAAAAGTATAAAGTGTATAATACAAATTGTAATGTAAGGATAATTTTGTTCTTGGGCTTCATAGATGGAAGATATAATCAAATCATGAAAATTTGACTAAATCATTGTATCATAACAGTATGAGATCATGATTTTAGAAATTATTTTATCATCTAATATTTTTGCATCTCTCAATCCCTATGACTATCACGTATATTGAAGGTATGGTCATACACCCTTTTTGACCTCAGGAACTTACAAATCTGTCTCCTGCTATGAATATCTGTACTTCTACATTGTGTCCATCATTGCCCTGCTGTCAGTTAATCTTTATAAAACACAAATCCAATTCTTTTATTTTTTTTTCATTAAGCCATTCAGTGGTGTTTTGAAAATACTTCATATGACTTATGCAGATGTTTGCATATGGTTCATCACGTTTGCTTTATAGTCTCCATTTCTTTTCATTTATATGCTTCAATAGTTCAGAAGCATCATCTTCTTCACCTTCTAGCTCTCTACCAACTTTAAGCTTCCCTTGTATTCTTTTGATGAATGGAGCATACAGTCCATCCTCACATTTCACTTTACCTTTCCTTTAGAGAGTTTTCCTGGACTGTCTTTTCTGAAGTTTATCTTCCTGATTTATGGCCATATCACCTATTTATTTCCTCATGAAGACATTTTATGACCTGTACATTTCTTATTTATTTCTCTTAAATACTGTCTTTCTACATCACGAGTTCTATAAGAGCAAGAAGCCTTATTTGTTTTCTCGCCATTATATCTCCAAGACCAAAAATTGTGTCTGCAGAAATACCACTCACTTAGTGCTCAAGAAGTTTCCATCTATGAATCTCTCCTTCTTCTCACTAAATAGGAGAGTTTCCAGTAACTGTGAACAGGTGTACCACAAATATGTCTGCCTTCAACTGAGAAGAAGTTTCACATGAGAAGAAATCAGAAAAAGAGCTCTGGCCACACAAAAATAACAAGAAATTTCAATACCCCTAAAAGGTCACAACAGTCTGACAGTAAGGAATCCCTGGGAAAGGGAAATTAGCAAAATGTCAGAATGAAATTCAGAATATAGATGGCAAATAAAATGAATGGTATTGAAGAAAACATAGATTAATACATTAACAGAATTTCTACCTCCTATCCAATGTTTTACCTAAGACTTACAGCCATTAACATCTCTGAAAAATAAAGTTTCAGGAAATTTTCAAATTATAACTACAGATAATTGTATTTCATGCTTATGTTAATTGAATTGTTTTAAAAGAACAGTGGTGAATTCCACAAATTATTTTCCTCAAAGAGCTTACTTTATATAACATAGAAAAATGGATCTGAATACATTTCTATAATTTCCCTGGAGCAATTATAATATGGGATCTTAATAAGAAAAATTGGTGATTTGTCTTGTTAAATATATTGGGAGCCTTGTTTTACTCTCTAGAGTTTCTTTTCTGAATAGGAATCCATTTACTCAACTAGTCTCTAGTTAAATGAATAATTTTTTAATCCATGCCTACATTCTAGTGATTTATTTCTGTCCAATATCTTAACGAAGAAACTGGAAAAAATACAATGTTTAAAGGAATTCATAAATAACAGAAGATCACTTAAATGGCCTTAGTAGGCATTCAGGCAATTGGATTTGTTCTGTCTCTGTAATGGCTAAAAATTATTATGCATTGCTATATTATAGAAACATTAAAACCCAATCTTGAGTGCTATAAAGTCTTAATAATAAAAACTAAAAGTGAATAATCAAATAATAGCTTAAAATTTTAGAAAGCAACGTAATTCCCCTTTTTACCTTAGATTTCAACAAGTTTTTCTATGATCCATGCAAAAGAAGAATCTGTAAATCCATGTTATGAAATCTTTCAAGTCAAGTGACAAGCTAAGTACCAAAACATTTTGTAGATAGATACTTACCAGGCATCTCTGTGCTCCTCCATAGCTTTGTAGAGTCTCCTGCATTTCAGTACTACACAGAATCTTACCAGAAATATTAATATTCTTTAATAAATTTTACTAATTAACTAATCAACCTTATCAAGTATTAATAATCATGTGTTCCATGGATGGAGTGACTACGTGAAGACAAAATAAAAAATGTCCATATACATCCAGTTTTTGAAATTTAGAAAAGTCATTTAAAAAGCTTATTAAAGGGCAGAGCCTGTGGCTCAGCTGTGGCTCAGTAGGGCGCAGCCCCATATGCCGGAGGTGACGGGTTCAAACCCAGCCCCAGCCAAAAAGGGGAAGAAAAGGATTTAAATAACCCCTATCAGAAATCATAGAGTATACATTACAACTGATACCACAGAAATTCCTATTATCATTATTAATACTATGAAAATCTTTGTGCACCCAGACTAGAAAATAGAGTAAATGAATAAATTCCTAGAAACTCCCACACCCCAAGTTTGAATTATGAATAAGTAGAAGTCCTAAGCTGATGAATAATGATCTGTGAGACTGAGGCAGTAATAAAAGTTGTACCAATAATAAAAATCTCCAAAGAAGATGGATCCACAGCCAAATCCTTACAGACTGTATTACAAAGAAGAACTGGCATTTATCCTTTAGAAATTACTTCAATGCTTTGAGAAAGAGGGAATCCTTCCAAACTCATTCTACAAAGCCAGTATCACCTAGATATTAGAGCATGGAAAAGACATAGCAATAAAATAAAATTACAAAATACTTTTGAACACCAATGTAAAAATGCCTAGCAAGATACTAGCAAACCTAATTCAACAGCACATCAATCTGATAATTCATCATGATCAAGTGTTTCGTCTCAGGGATGGAAAGATGCTTGATATATACAAATCAAAAAATAGAATTCACCACATAAATAGAAACAAAAACAAAGACTATATGATAATCTAAAGATATGTAGAGAAAATATTCAATGAAATCCAGCGTGTTTATGATACAAACTCTCACCAAAGTAGGAATAGAAGGAACAAACATCAAAACCATGAGAACCATATATGACAAACACACAGCCAAATCATTTTTTTTTTTTTTTTTGAGACAGAGTCTCACTTTGTCACACTTGGTAGAGTGCCGTGACATCACAGCTCACAGCAGCCTCCAACTCTTGGGCTTAGGCAATTCTCTTGCCTCAGCCTCCCGATTAGCTGGGACTACAGGCACCTGCCACAATGCCCGGCTATTTTTTTTTTTGTTGCAATTCTCACTGCTGTTTTAGCTGGCCAGGGCCGAGTTCGAACCCACCACCCTCAGTATATGGGGCTGGTGCCCTACCCACTGAGTCACCGGTGCTACCTGTCCAAATCATTTTGAATAGGGAAAAGTTGAAAGTATCCCCCTAAGAATCAGATCAAACTAAGGGTTCTCACTGTTGCCACTTCTATTGAACATAGTGCTGGAAGTCCTGGCCATGGCAATCAGGGATGAGAAGAGATAAAGAGCATTCGAATTGAGAAAGAGAAGGTCAAATTATCCCTTTTTGCCAATCATTTGATCCTATATGTAAAAAATCCTGTAAATGCCACCAAAAGACTCCCAGAATTGATAAAGTCAGCGAAGTTTTAGGTAACAAAATCAATAAACACAAATCAGCATTTCTACATAGTAATAGGAGTCAAGCTAACAGTCAAATCAAGGACTCAATACCATTTACATTAGCAACAAAAAATAAAAATACTTAAGAATATACTTAAGAAGTGAAACATCTCTACAAGGAGAACTATAAAACAGATGAAATAAATTGTATATGATGTAAACAAATGAAATAAAAACACCCTATGCTCATGGATTGGTAGAATCAACATTGCTTAACTGTCCATACAACCCAAACTGATTTGCGGACTCAATGCAATAGCCATTAAAATACATCTTATATTACTGATTCAGAAAAAATAATACTAAGCATCACTTGAAAACAGAAGACAGTCTAAATAACCAACACAATCTTAAGCAAAAAGAAGAAATCCATAGGCATCACATTGTCTGATTTCCAATTAAACTACAAAGGCTTTAGAAATCCAAATGGCATGTTACTAGCATAAAAGTAGAAACATAGAACAATGAAACAGAATAGATAACCCAAAGGAAAACCACATAGCTATGAGCAACTGATCTTCAATAAAGCAATCAAAAACATACATTAGGAAAAGGACAACTTATTCAATATGTGGTGGTGAGAAAATTGGATAGCCATAAGCAGAAGAATGAAACAGGACTTATACCTCTCACCATAATACAAAAATTAATTCAAGATAAATACTTTAATGTAAGATAGAAAACGATATAATTTCTAGATGAAAACATAGAAAATTCATAGGCCTACACTAAGAATTTATGAGTAAGACCCCAAAGGTAAACACAGCAGCAACAAAAATAAACAAATGACACTTAATTAAATAAATTAAAAAGCTTCTGCACAGCAAAGAAAAAAACAGGGTAAACACAACCTACAGAATGGGAGAAAATATTAACAAACTGTATATCTATCAAAGGACTGATACCCAGAATCTGCAAAGAAATCAAACAAAGCAGCAAGAGAAAAACAGTCTCATCCAAAAATGGGCCAAGGCATGAAGAGAAGTTTTTCAAAAGAAAACAGAAAATGGCCAACATAATGTTCAACACAAATATCTTAAAGGTAATGCAAATTAAAAGCACAAAGAGGTATCATCTTGTGCCTATTAGAATGACAATTTTTAAAAAGTGAAAACAACAGATGCTCATGTGGAAGCAGAGGAAAATGGTTTGCGTATACAGTTCTAGTAGGTCAGGAAACTAGTGTAACCACTGTAGAAAACCATATGGAGATTCCTAATAGAGCTAAAAGTAGATTTACCATTCAGTCCAGAAATTCCACTACTGGGTATCTATCCATAGGAAAAGAGACCAGCAATAGGTTATTGCAGCACAATTCACAATTTCAAAGATGTGAAATCAACATAAATGCCCATCAATTAATGAATAGATGGATACATTCTTAAAGTAAAAATAAACACTAAATGTCCTCATTCATAAGTAGGAACTAAGCTGTGGATAAACAGGGACACAAAAAAGACATAAAGGACATTGGAAAGTGAGTAGGAGGGAAAGTAGGAGGGCGTGAGCATAAACAAGTTGCTTATTGGTCACAATGAACATTTTTCTGGTGGTGGGGACACTCAATGCCTGACTTCAGCATTATACAGAGTACCTATGGAACAAAACAATGTGCACCCCTTAGTATTTCAAACTTAAAAAAAAATTTAAAAGAAAATAATATGTACAAATGTTTGGCAATTGAATTGAATGTAGCAAAGTAAATATTTTCTTTTTTCAGAAAAATAGTATTATGTTGAGGACACCCAAAGAGAGCTCTCCATGTTCTGATGCCAAATAGAACTTGGAAAATATCTGTACAAATATCCAATTCAGTGAACCCCAAGTTCGAACAAAGTGAGGTTAATGAATCATTAAAGGCTTCCATGACTGATGAAGCTAATTGCAGGCTGGACTATATCGTATAAACACTGGACATTTGGCAATTCTTCTACATAGATGAATATTCAGGGTCTCTCATACTGTCAAAGTTGAAGTTGACTTCTCTAGATTCTGTGGATAAGACAGAAATAAAAAATAATAAAAAAAGTTCTAAAGAGTAAAGTGGAAACCAACACTGAGATTAAGAGTTATGGATACTACTAAGCTATTTTGCAGAGACCAAGAACATTTGTCCTTAAAAAACAAGTTTTATTTGAAATCATAAAGGCTTGATATTCATCTTTAGCCAGTCTTTGTTTAAGTTGGTAGACAATGATGACTATCGTCTTCTCAATGGAAACTCATCTAGACCACAATTCCTAGACACCTTCATAGCTAGGATACTGGTATTTGGTTGAGCATCTGCTGAAGGAAGATAAGCTGAAGAGGTGTGGGCCACTTCCATTCCCAGCTCATGCTCCACCAAGCTCTTTCATTCTTCTGTATGGCTTGGATGGACATGTCTAGTGTAACTTTGAATATCAAAGATTGAAAGGTTCAAACTCTCAGTCATCTTGAGTCCTTCAATGATGGCATGAAGGACAAATGATCCCCCAACCTGTAATGTAACTAGAAATATGTTTGTTCCGAGATATAACATATATGACCTATTTAGTACAGCAGCCTAAGATATCCCAATGAGTACAGTGTATATGATATTTTACTTTTTAAAAACTTCCAAAATAGAAATTACATATTTAAAAGTTGTCTTATCTCTGAGACTCACCAGAAAAAAATAGAAACAAAACAAAACACACATATTTACTGGAAGTAGGAATAGTCTAAAAGAGCTTATTAGCTCTATTTTTCCTGTGACCCCATCTAAGATTGTTCACCTTTCTGAGTTTTTAAATGCTTATAAGTCATTCTCTTAATCAATGGCAGGTGTCTTAATTTTAGGCAGAAAAATCTCATATGGCAATATCCCACGTATATTCCTTACAAATTACTCCCATTTCAACAATCATAAACTTTGAACTATAAAAAATAGACAAAACAATAAAAGTAAAACATGAAATTCCATTTACCTGTTCAGATGTACTTTGTATTTTACTTAGCTTTTATGTTCTGGGAGTTGAAAATACAATAAGATGATCCAAATACACTTTGAGAATAAGAACTTTACAAAACTATTTATTTTACTTTTCTTTGTGACCAAATAAATATTTTTCTTGTTAGTTTTTTATTTAACAATCATTTCTTATCTTAAGAAGTAATGTAGGCAGCAAAGGAAATACTATGTGGAGAAATCATTATTTTTTAAGGTGACTGTAATACAAATCTTTTGGGGGACTTACTAACTTATGGATTCTAGATAAGATTCTCTTCTTAATTTGTGGCAATTAATAACTTTAAGCAAACAAATAAGAGGTCCTCACTTCTTCTGCTGTCACATCACTGAGAGCTGTCAAAGGTAAACTCTTCAGGAGGGACCTGAATCTATAAGTATTAGATGGTTAAAAATTGGCATTTGGTTACAACACGTTCTCCATGATTCACAGTCCTTTCAGCATTAATCCACCACCTCTTATGTTGACGTTACTTCCATTGGTTTACCACGTTCATTAATGATGTTCATAAAGCCACTAGTAGCTTTTGCAAACTCTGAAACGCCTATTGGTCCTGGGATGGCTACTGTCCTGCAATCACCATAATATCACATTTTATTATTATTACTTTTACTCATAATGATATAATAATTTATATTAAAATTCTCAGAATCCTGAAAGGATAATGGTGATGATGATGATTCAAAAATCATAAAAATAACAAGTCAATGGAATTAAAATATTACACAATTGTCACATCTGAATCTAAAAGGAAGGGTGGAAAATTAGAGGACTATGGACTATCTTTGTTACCGGCTCCACGTTACATGATGGATTTTGCGCGTATACACCTTATCCATGAAATTGAATACTAAAGCCAGAGTTATTTCAATTAAATATTAGGAAAAGTCATCTTTGATGTGAGAATAACATCACAAACCAAAAATTCTAACAAGAGATCTTATATTCTTCAAATTCACCTAAGCAGAGAATGACAGTTTTCTGACTTAATTACACATGTGTGTATATATGATTGTGTATATTCACACACACACCCCTTCTGCCTCAACCTCTGAGTAGCCAGGACCACAGGCACGTGTCACTGCACCTGATTGACTTAGATAACTTAGTCATTCATCTGTTTCAAGAAAAATGGTTAAGTTTGATCCTTTCAGTATCTCATTACTGAGGGTAGAAAAGAGAGTCTAAGGAAAAGTCTTACATTCTAAGCAAACTTTTAAGGAAACGCACACATCTAAGCAAAATTCTTCCATTCGTTGAAGACCATAGTTCTTCTAATATTAGTCTTGCCTTGCTTTTTTTAAGTTATGGATATGAAGATATGATTTCAAATGACAGGAAAATAAAACTTGGAGATAACGTTCTGCCATTTACTTTTTTACTTTTTTTTTTTTTTTTTTTTTTGAGATAGACTTTCTCTATGTTGCCATCGGTAGAGTGCTATGACGTTACAGCTCACAGCAACCTCAAATTCTTGGGCTTAAGTGATTCTCTTGCCTCAGCCTCCCGAGTAGCTTGGATTACAGGCGCCCACCACAATACCCGGCTATTTTTTTGTTGCAGCTGTCATTGTTGTTTAGCTGGCCTGGTTGGTTTTGAACCCGCCAGCCTTGGTGTAAGTGGCAGGTGCCATAACCACTGAGGTACGGGTGCCAAGCCAGCCATGCAATTTTTCAATATGCAGTATTTCCATAAAATGGTGCATTTCACCTGTAAGTATATGTTTAAGTTAAAATTTTCTTATTTTGTGCAATAGACAAGAACAATAATCCCACTTCAATTCAATTCACAAATGGCATTTATTGCAGCAGCCATGGATCAAACAAATATTTTACTCCTTAAGCAGATGGTTGAATATGTGTTTTATGATAATATTACTGTAGTGCTGTAAAAAGAAGAGTACAATCATTGCACAAACACTACTTTTCCTTTCTCTCAATCATGAAAACTTGTAGTTTTTTTGTTTCTTTTTTATCTTTCTTTTTCACGTGGTACAATAAGTATTTCCATCATTTATATACCAAAGAGTAAACGCAGTTTAGCATTTTTTTCTTCAAATTTTATTTTTGCTATGTTAATGCATAGGCAACCACTGAGAAGCCAATTCAATGTTTTAGTCAGGTAGAGATGTGATTAAGTATTTCTAAGAGAAGAAAAATGCAAATGTCAGAATGGGATATTTGGTGTACATCTGGCAAAGTCTTTATATCCAGAATATATAAAATGGTGCCTCAAATTGAAAAGAAAAAGAAAGTAAATGACCCAATAGAAAAATGAACAAATTCAGGCACTTCATAAGAGAAGATAATTTGGGTAAATGACTAATAAACATATGGATGCAACTTTGTTAGTTTTCAGGAGAAAAAAATGAGATACTACTAAATAACCAGATGGCAAAATTTAAAGACATTGACAATTACATTGGGAGTATATGGAGCAACTGGAAGTATCATAGACTGCTACTTTGAGCATACATTTGTCAAGTTCTGTTTTTCAGTATGTAGCCAAAGTGGCTACGTGGTTAATTTATGACTCAGCAACCCACTGTTTAGCTATGTGCTCAAGAGAAATGTTAGATGTGTTCACTAACACTCATAACCAAGACAATTCATAGCAGAGCTTTTATATAGTCTCCTATTGGTAACAATGCACATGTTAATCAACAGTAGAATGGACTAATAAATTTGGAAATATAGGAAGTTCCTGGGTTAAGAATGAGATAGGTTCTGTAGGTTGGTTGTTAAGGTGAATCTGTATGGAAGTTGAAATGCATTAATAGCCTGCATTCACATGAGTCGTCTGTCAGTTGGATGTCTCTAAGTCTGGTACTTACCGCAAGAGCCCCATTCATAAATGTAAGTTGAACATAAGTAGAATGTTTGTAACTTGGGGGATGCCTGTAGTTATTTATACAGCTGAATTCAATACAGCAGGACCAGCAGTGGGCACAAAGGAAATTATGGAGTGCTGATAATGTGTTCAATTTGAATAGTAAGGTGGAAACTTTATATATTGATTTTGCTTCCTTCTTGACAGTAGCATTAAATTCACGTTGGAGAGAAAAATCCTTTGTATTTGGAGGTGAAGAAAGAAAAAGATCTCTGTTTTGTCCATCGTATATAGACAATCACAATAATGGTTTCTTAAAATTTCATAATTTAATCACTCATTTTCCAAAATTATGTCTTTTTTTTGACACTGTGACTTGCAGTTATTCCCTTCTTAACATGAATATGGACTTATCCCCATGACTCCAGGACTTGTGGGGCCCACAGCTTATACACTTGGATGCATGCTCTAAAAAATTGCAGAATTATACATGCAAACTAAGATATGCAAGTGATAAGGGCCCGGCAAATGAAGTGTAGAACTTATGCTTCAATAGCCTCATGTTAAAGTTACCTCTGCCACAGGGTTTTGTATGCTGGTTCTAGTTTAGAAAATTCCTTACCTGAATGTTCGGATGATTATTTACGTGGTTAGCTTTAAATTTTGTTTTTGTCATATTGGAATTAAAAAACAACAACCATATTCCTCTTTTTTTTTTTTTTTTTTCTGAGATCTACAGTTTGGTGTTCCTAATAGAATGTTCTTCTTTTACCTGAGTACCAATTTATTTCAGGTCTGTAGGACTTTGCACTGGTAATTTTCTCTAAAACATCTCTTCCCTGTGGTAAACAATGGAATTCTTATAAATTCTTTAAAGTTTACTTTAACCACAACTCACTGAGTAAGGATACATACCTTTTGTAGTACTAATTACACTTTCCTGCATGCCTGTATTATAACACTCACCTCATTGTGTTATTTCTGTTTCCTTATCTTTTTCACACACTGAGTAGTACGTTTTTCAAGCTACTTTACCTATGTCCTTATCCAATTACCTCACAGTAGGAGGCTCATAATATATTATCACATACGTCTGTTGACTCCCTGAATCTTAAATTCATTAAGAATTTATAAATCATATTTTTGGTGAAAAATTATTAAGGTACTATAAAAAATGATCATTGATCTTGACAATTTTTGTTCTATTTTGTGCTATTGTTCCTGAAAGCAATGTGTGTGTATGTTGTGTACATGTGTAACCACCTATGTTTTACTATATTATTGCTACTTTGTGGAAGATATTGTTTGGAAACTTTAGTATCTATTTTCTAAAAACAGATTGAAATAATATATGACAATCTCGAATGGAATAATATTTGTAAATAACCTACCCTAATCTTTCTTCTCACTCCCAAATTCTGTCCTACAACATTTAATCAAGAAAAAGAAAAAGAATTGGTTGCCTAAGCTGCTGTAGATCACCTTGAACAAAAACACATTCCAATTGTTTTAGACAAAAGCACAGCTTCAGTTATGCTTAAGAAACAAAAAATAAGCCATCCTGAATTAATACATAAAGGACACGGTAATTATTTGATCCAAAGGTTTCCTGAATGCCACAGTTCTGATATCTTTTGGAATGCTTCATACTGAGAACAGTATTTACTGAAAAGAATGTGAAATGAAGCCATGTTGAGGGCTCTGGGGTTTTAAGAATGAATGAATTGAATGCTTTGTTCCTCTATTTCAGTGGCCAGAGCTGGCTCAGATGCCTTTGGAAGTATGCCATATTTATTAGAAACATTATGGAGAGAATCAAATGCAATGTCACCACTCTAGTCACCTCCTAAAATACAGCTGGAAATCAACAACTGAATAATTCTTAGCTGAGTGTTGTCATTAGAGGCAAACAAGGTTTTGATTCCCTATGCAGCAATGACCCTTTTATAAAAACCTTTTATTAGCTTTTTTTCACAAAAACCAGTTTAGTCATTTTTCTCAGTTTAGATTTTTTAAATATGTTGCAATATAAGTGAATCAGGCAGAAATAGACAGAAATAGATGACACAGTGGATGTCCTTGGGCATATTCCAGGGACTGCTGAAATCATATTCTAGCTTAGTGACATAAAATCATTCTGATTTCAATGGAAGAGCCAAAAAATGATACCTGCCTGAATAGTTCCTTAAATACAACTCGTCCAGAAGCTAATTTATGTTATTACTGCTCTGAGCACATGAGGGGTGCTTTGAATCAAAATTATCCAGGGTAGGTTTAGTTGTAGAAGACAATCTATTTAACTACATATTTCTTAAATGAGTGTTAACTTAGTTTCAAATGAAAATGCTAACTAATTTAAGTTAAGAAAAAGAAAAAAAGGACTGATATAAATTAGATACCTGGTCCAGGAGTACTAAATAGATAATTAGTAAAATATTTTTATATCTAAACCAAACCTTGTATTAATTATAACTATTTCTTAAATACCAGTTTTGACCCTACTTTTCCTCAAAATATTTTCTGATGCACTAATTCTCATTAATCAATGCTTTTTGGGTATCATCATATTAGTTATTGTTTTTACACATTAATTCTACACCATTTGAATGATAGTTCAATAATTTACTCATCATAATTGAAAAGCTTTTTTGAAACAAGAATTTTATATTGCATTTTCTCCAGAAGACCCTATGCTCCTGAACACTTGCCTAAAAGTAAGAAATAGACCTGCCTTTTATATCTCTAATTGAATCTATATTCTCTTTTCACAGAACAAAAAATTTACTTAAAACTGTCAGCCAAATTTTCACTAAGTTAATGGAGAATTTTTAGTGTCTCAACTTCCAAAGTGCTTTTTAGAAAAGCCGAAGTTTCCTTCTCACTATCATTGCAGAATTTTCAGCAGTGTGAGTTACCACATCCACTGGACCAAAATGTTTCTGCCTACACTTTGAATTATTTAATGCCGTTTCATTACCTATTACAAATGAATATGAAGTCTTTCTGTCTCATGCACATAATTATATTTACCTTGTCTTTTAAAAAATATTCACTACCTTCTGTTAGGACATCATAG
This sequence comes from Loris lydekkerianus, assembly GCA_963574355.1. NCBI lineage: Eukaryota > Metazoa > Chordata > Mammalia > Primates > Lorisidae > Loris > Loris lydekkerianus. The sequence goes on from CAUYPK010006522.1 coordinate 57,255, forward strand.
TTCAACACATTTGGAAATCAACTTCTTAGTGATGTAAATAAATATCGATATGTGTTGGTTCCCTTGTTTAAAGATAAGGATACTGGGTAGAGTTTAATTTAAGATTTAGTACCCATGATTCAGTGATTGAGACCTTTGGCAAAAGTGAACCAAGTAGATATAGCTATGACTACGGCGAATGAGGAAAGCTAAGATTGGTTTCAGGGTGATGGGTTGGGTTGGGACAATTTTTTTCTTTTTAGATTTTTTCTTTTTAGATATTCTCTTTTATCCTTATATAATTATTTCAAAATACATAATATTGTTCTATTTAAATAAAATTTTATTTAACATATATTAACACCAATTTGAAAGGGAATTTTAATTTTTATTATTGGAATTACTAAGAGAAATAGTTGTATATCAATGGGGAATTAACATTTTTATTGCTAACAGTTAAAATATAGAATATTCATTCTAACAATTCTATTTTATTTTTACTTTTTTTTTTTTTTTTTGAGACAGAGTCTCAAGCTGTCGTGCTTGGTAGAGTGCCATGGCATCACGTCTCACGACAACCTCAAAACTCTTGGGATTATTGCCTCAGCCTCCCAAATAACTGGGACTACAGGTGCCCACCACAACTCCTGGCTTTTTTTTTTTTTTTTTTTTTTTTTTTTTGCTGTTGTTGTTGCAGTTGTCGTTGTTTTAGCTGGCTAACAATTTAAAAGTAACTTGCCAAATTATAGCCAAATATATATTTTTTAAATCATCATGGGTTTTTAAAATATTTCAAAGAGAATCTCTTTAAGTAAAAACATATACTAACATCATGCATCTTTTCAAATAACAGAATGTTACAACTTTTTTATATGCATTAGTCTTAGGAGTCTACTATGTGCAAAGTTGAAATATATCACTCAAATCTAGCTCAAGAAGAAATGTTGAACAAGTATCATGACTTTGTACTCCATGGGAATTCTCAATCACTTCATATTTCATTGTGTTTCACCCTTCCACCATTCTTTAAATATTGGAGGACAAAAAGCAGAAATATACAACAATCTAATTCATCAATTAGATTCAGTCATAAAACAGTTTATTGAAAGGTTCTGCTCATACTATCCATATAACTTTGCTAAAATTGCTGTAACAAAGAACCAATGGACTGGGTATCACAGGCGATGCAAATTTATTGTCTCATAGTTGTGGAACCTAGAAGTCCAAAATGAAAATGTTGGCAGAAATTAACGTGGAGAGGGACCTTGTGGATAATTCTCCCTACATTTCCTCATCTTATCTTCTGTGTGTATCTCTGTGTCCAAATTTTTCCTTTCCATAAGAACATCAGTGCTGTTGAATTAGGACCCACACAAATGACCTTGATTTTATTTGACTACCTCTGTAAAAACTATCTCCAAAAAAGATCACATTCTGAAATATGAGGTTAAGGACTTAAGCATATGAATTTTGTGGCATACAGTTCAATCCAGAATACTATGTAAAACATTGCAGGAGATTAATATTTTGACTTATTTTATATTAAAGTTTCCATTATGCAGCATAGGCACAAATGAAATGACCATGAGAAATAAATGTATTTCCTCTGGGAGCCATCCATGCTGCTGTCAATATTGCTATTAAATATATGGTAGGTATTATTTTCTATTACTTAGTGTAATGGCTAATTATTTTTTATTTTTTTATTATTTTCCACTCAGACTGTGTTCTCTCCCTCCTACTCCCCCAAATGGAGAGAAGAATGATCATCAACGGCAAATGGCTGTTGCAGTAAAGCAACACCAAGAGCCGACTTCATGCTTAGGAGATAACACTGCGCCGCCTCCTTGGGGTTCCGGTGCTCTACACATTCAGAGAGACTTCTCTAGTATAACTATAACTATAGACTATAACTATAGGAATGATCCCTGAAAGCATAGTCTTGGGATGGCTAATTTTATGTGTCAAATTGGCTAGGCTAACTGCCCAATTGTTTGGAGAAACATTAGTCTATGAGATGCTTCTGTGCAGATATTTGTGAGTGTGATTTACCATTTACAATAAATGACTTTAAGTAAAGCAAATTACTCTTCCTTAAGAAGGGGGGCCTCTTTTAATAGTTGAAGGCCTTGAGACATAAGACAAAGGTTAGCTGAGGAAGAAGCAATTTTGTTTCATAACTGCAGTACAGAAACTGCCTGAATTTTTCAGCATGCTGGCTTACCCTGCAGATTTTAAACTCTAGACTGTGACATCAAATCATATTTGCATTTTTAGCCTCCTGTAGTGTCCAACAAATTTCAAACATTGCAGCGCACACAGCCACATGTGCCAGTTCCTTAAATGTCTCTCTCTCTTTTTTTCTCTCTCAATTTAATGGAAGGGGAGAGAGAGAACTCTGGTTAAGGCATTTATAAAATTATCATATATTGTACATACAAATCATATATTGTACATATTCAATATTAATTTCATAATGGTGAATATAGAATAGACTGTATTATAGTAACAAATAATTCCAAGTCAGGAGCTTAAGAAAACAAAGGTTTAAATCTTTTTATATCTTACCCATTTTGGATTGGCAGGGATTTCCACCCCACATAGACATTCAAAGATCCTTTATATTGTTATTCTTATCTGCTTTTATGAATAAATGATTTTTTCCACAAAACATATGCACTGCTTTTAGTGATAACTCCATGGCTAGCACTGGCCCCATGGCCCTACCTTACTATAATGGGTCTGGGGCATGTTACTATCCATGAGTTCAGGAGAAAATGCACAGTATTTGTGAATGTTAGTAATGCCTACCACAAAATGTACATAAAAACAACGAAAGCAATATAACTGCTCAGAAAAATCTCTCTTTATTAACACTGCCTGGTTCTTACCTTCCCGTATTCCTTTATCTAATTTAATTATTAATATTTCTACTTTTAAAGGTGATGATCCTGTTACTATTTTTTTGTATATGCTTTATTTCTTCTTGGCAGAAATGCCAGGGTACAATAGTGATTGAGGGAAGTTGCTTTGAAATATAGTCCTGGAGTTGGGCTTTAGCTTTGCCCTGTACTAGCTGTCCCTCTGATTCTAAAATATTATCCTTAAACTCAATACCAATATCTGTTTTGGGATACATAAAAAATAAAAGGCATACACAATATAAAGGGTACAGTATAGCTATGCCTTATACATAAGTAATAATAAGTAAGTTATTACCCTATTATTTTACCATTGAGTTATGTTGGTCTTTTAAACAAATTTTAACATAGTATTTTGTCACCGTAGGAGTTTCCTCAGGCCCTGCTAACTGAAGTGAAAGGACGCCTGCTAACACGGTGCTGTCTCTTACACTCCATTACTTTCTATATTTTCTGCATCTTAGCATTCAAGTTTCTGCTACAAGACTAAATACTAAGGCCATTCTTATAAAGAGCACATTATCTTATAATATATTCTTTTACAATTTTAATAATTTGACAATTTTGTATTTTATGAATACTACCGATTTGTAAGTGCCTAAGTTGGATATGCTATGGTGATCTTTCGGAAGAACAAGAGCTAATTTTCTGAAAACATGGAATTCTTCTACGAAGTTAATTAATTATGCAATGCTGTTCTAATCTTACATTCTACGACTTTTATCTTGATAATTTTGTCTTTTAAGAAATATAGACATTTTCAAAAAATATATTTACCATTGACATGAAATTATATGGTGAAATGTGGCTTTGGAGTTGTCTAACCATGAATTTTACTACAAAGTTGGAAAATTACTTATGAACTAAGATTTTAATCTTTCCGATATACTACTTTAAAAAAAAATAAGAACAGTTACTTAGGTCTTTCAAGGCTTGAAAATTTAAAAATGTCAATATTCACAAAGCAGTTAAGATAAAGCAGAAATTAAGTCTGAGGTATATGTATCATAAATGCAACGTGTATGTGGTGGGAAGGGTTAGGGGTATGCAGTGACAAGGAACGAAAAACAGGAGATTAGGAGGAAAAGAGCATGCATTAAAAATTTAACAAACCCAATGTATAAAATAGGAGTAGCGATACAATTGCCTACAGGAGCCAGGAAAAATAAATGCCAATGATTAAAAGGCAGGGTTTGCTTCATAAAGCCATTTCAGCTAGGATTTTGACAAAGACACAACTTATTTATTCAAACCGGGATGCAATTTTGTAATTATCTCAAGAAAATCCATACATACAAGAAAATACATTCAAATAAATACATATTTGTTTTTAATATAATATATAACAAATAATGTATAATATATGCTATATATATAAGTTTTCTTGAAATCTATAGTATTTTTATTTGGTTTAGTTTTTATTTTCCAAATTATACACAAAAATACAAGAAATATTTCAATTTTTTAGACTCAATATTAAAAGAAAAACACTATACGTGTAATGATAGATGGGACAGGGTGACATGAATCTAAATATAATAGACAGTGGCAAGCTCTAGAATGTGCTCAGTGCAAAATGGAAAGCCTCAGCTGAACTCCACCCAATTATTTGAAAGATGGTCTCATTGTTTTTAAGAAGAAGTGGAAAAGCCATATTTACACATACAAATCTTATAATTTCCGTATGTTGGTAACTATTTCTACTTTTAAACACTGGACATATTAGCACTTTGTACAGGAACAAAATGTTAATATTCTCTTTGTAGAGAACAAAATTACATATATTTTAGGGGTAAATATGGCTGGTGATTTGTAATCTATGAAAATAATTAGAGAGGAAATATGTAATTGTCTATAAGAATTATTTTGAACCATTTAAATCCGCCTGCCTGGAATGTGATGTGTACCATTACACGTAGGCCGGGTGCTGCCTTTCCTGAATTACTAGCCTAGAATTTCTATGAGGATCTTGCTAGATTAGTTTTCTCTAGAGCAGTGGTTCTCAACCTTCCTAATGCTGCAACCCTTTAATACAGTTCCTCAGGTTGTGGTGACCCCCAACCATAAAATTATTTTTGTTGCTACTATATGAAGGGTGAGAAGAATATATAGTTCCAGCCCACCCTACCCATTCTAAGGCAGGGAATCAAATACAGGGGGTGCCTGTGCAGTTAACAGTCCAGAGGCACAGGTCCACTAAAAGTCAGACCCAATCAGAGGTCTATAGAACACTTCCCCTCCTCCCACAACTTACCACTGCATTGCTAAAACCCTTATTTACCAGAATTCCTCTCATCCAGTACACCACCTCTGGCTTTCAAATAAAACATTTACAAGATATCCTGAAAGGCAAAAACAATTCACAGTTTTAAGCATCAGAATCACATTCACATGTGGCTAGGATATTGGAACTGATGGATAAGGTAAGCAGAGAGAAAATTACCTACTGTCTACAGGAAGTAATCAAGTTATCTAGGGCAAATATAGGGCTCCTTCCCTTTGTTTACCATCTCTCAGCTATTCCCACCATACTCTGCCTGCTATCCAATGTCTGAAAACCATTGTTAAATTAATTTTCTCGCATTGTTATAGTTAGTTGAGATGGGAAGATAAATATGATCTTTTTACTCCATCATGATCAGAAGCAGAAGAGTTTACTTAGCATTTTCTCAGTTTTCACAAGGAACAATTTTCACATATAAAATCCAGACTCTGCTCTAACTATATTCCAGTGAAAGAACAGCTCTCAACAAAAACTGTTAATTTTAGTAAGAATCTAATTCAAAATTTTAATTTTGTCTCTTAATTCTTCTGCTTACATTTTAATGAGGAAACTCATGAGTAGTAAAATAGATACAGACTTATAAAAGAGGGTATCTAATTGTATTGACTATAGTCTCTTGTAGAAACTTCTATTTTGCAATACTATTCCTCTTCCATCTTGATTCATCTGAAACATTTCTTTTTGTTGACAAAATCAGAATAATATTAATCATAAAAGCAGATTTTAATTGTTTGAATGCTACAGAAGGAGAAATTTAATGGCTGGAATTTGGAGCTCTAAGCAAATCAACATTTTTGGTGCTATTACTTTTATTATAGAATGGCTCTAATGGAAATGTTCCCCTAAAGTATTTATTGTACATAATGATCACTACGTATTACTTTATTGACTAGAATTTTAATCTTCCTAGCGTCATAAGACTAAGCTTAGAGTATGATAGCACAGATCTTATCCACATTATACTATCATCATGTAGTTGTGATTATCAAATGGCCCCAAATGTGTTTACATTAGAGAAATGCCATAATTTATGATAACCAAGATCTGTCAACCACAAATGGATATTAATGGCACGAAGAAACAAACAAAACCAAAAGACTGTCATGTCCCTCTTAACCCGAGGAGTTACCGCACAACATGCTCATTCATTGGTCTAGAGAGTAACATGATATTCATCGTTTGAGGAAGACACATGATGTGATGTGTCACTACTGGAAAGGAGACCTGCTCAGTGTATTTCACCATCCCTGCAAAAAGGACACAGTCCCAAGTTTCTAAATCTCCATGATAGCAAAACTTTCTTCTGGAACCATTTTTATTCAGATTACTAAATTCAGAAACTTTATATCAATCCATTTACTCTCATTTACCATTATCATAGTCATCCGTAACCTCATTCTTTAAGCCATAGTGCGAAAGCAGATGTACCTAAAAGTATCTAGATCATAATTGGTGTATAATTTTTCCTTGGTACTGAAGTTATTCTTTTGTAACTCATTTGTCATACGGGTAGAATAGTAATACTGTAAAATTCTTAAAGAAAATCAATATTTTCTTTGCAATATATCTTATTATGCATAATGGAATTTATTTCGTTTGCTTACGTCAAATATGCTATGCTACTGTGGTCAAAATTAGCTAACACTGTGTCACAGAATGTTGCGCATACTGGCTGCCTGACAAATGGCCATCTGCCTGTGCTCTTACACCTCGTCTAATTCATTGTAATTGCCAAATTGCCCATAGACAAATTCAGTAGCTTTCCATATGAGATGTAAATAATCTGAGTATTGTTTGACAGACATGAATTGAGGAGACATGCTAATTTCCTAAGGAATTTATAGATCTCAAACAAATTCCTCTGAATACTTTTTATGACCGATTTATAATGACCCTGTACTATGAGATAGAGTTGTGCCAAAAGTAATTGAAAAAAAATCTTATTTTCTTTGGAAGAAAAGTAAATTTGACTTTTAAGAATTGCCAAGAGTTTGACCTTACCTAAAATTATTGAAATGATTTCTCCAAAATATAGCATTTATTTGTAATCAAGCACAATAAGTAACATTTGTATAAGCACATTTGTATGTTCATGTAAAACTAATTGTCATAAATAATAAGCTAAGTAATGAGAATTTTATGATATCTATTTTAAATACCACTAAACTTTTTGTTTATCCTTGGAAGTTTCGGGTCTAAAACATAGAATTATATGCCTCTATGGATTATGGCAGGAAATTTCCAAGATTCTGAAGAGAGCATTGACAGCCTGAGGAGACTATGGCATCGTAAAGAGACAGAAAAATAGGACAAATTTTAGATTGAAAGTAAAAAGAAACAGGATGCATAAGCTCAAGTGGAGGTGAGAATCTATTTATGAGATACCTTTAACATCCAAGTAGAGATATTCACAAGGCAATTAGATACCTGGACCTGGATACAAAGGGAAGGAGAGAAATCTATTCCTTGCTGTTATGGAATCTATAGGGAAGGAAAAAGACAATAAGTATGCTTGTTTATAACTTTAATACATTTTCAAGTGCAATAAGAACATAAAACAGGAGAAATTACTTTAGCCTAGTGGGTCAAGACAGGCTTACCAGAGGAAACGACGCTCAATGTATAAATTAGTAAGTTAATGAATATTAGCCAGGTGGAAGGAAGAAGGCTCTAATCAAATGGAACGAATTATACAAGTAGTTGAAACAGAGGGAAGTACAGCACAGTAGATGAACCAAAATCAAGACTTGAGTCTTGTCGAAAGAGTCATGAGCAGTAGCTGAGTGTCCAGAGACACAGCTGGGCAAGGAGTGAAGAGGTTCAAACAAGGAACCCTGGAAAGTGGGTAGAGTTGCCTTTCAAACAGAAGACCCTATTTGAAGACCCTTCCATTAATCAATACCCATATCTTTAAAATATTTACCTTTCAGTCAGTATTATGGGTATTAGTGTTGATAATTTAATTTAAACAAATGATACTTGTTACCACATTGTATATGGAAGGTCTTAGCTGCTATCCTGTTTGAGTAAATGTAATTTTAAAAAGTAAAAATATCTACTGGCTTCGTGCTGTATCTGTGCTCCCCAAATGTAACTCCCAATTACTGCTGTTCCAGGGCCTCATTCTTCTTATAGAATCCAACTTTTACATCCAAGAACTTACTGGATAATTCTAGAGGATTTAGCCACTTTTTTGGCAAAGTATGCAAAATATATCATGAAATTTCTTCCAGCTGAAATGAGAAGAGTTCTCTCTGTCATGTACTAAAAAGTTTTTGCATAGCAAAGGAAATAATCAACTGAGTAAACAGCCAACTTACTGTGGTAAGTGATCACTTACTCTGGGCTGAAACCCACACTTCTCTGAGACATCACTGCCCTTCTCAAAGCTGCTTCCCATGCAATATATAAAAACATAGATATAGATCACCAACGTACTACTCAAAACATAAATGTCAATGATCTCACATAGAAGATCTTGCTCTGATGTTTAGATAGCATAAAGATATTATTAAATGAAACATTACTGAATAGTAACTATGAAGAACGTATTGTATGGTAGCAATAGTGTGATTCTTATTGTAGTCATGTATAATGGTTTTTGTTAATATACATAATTATATTTCTTAAAGTCTTATTTCTTTGAGATTAAAAAACAGTAAACATTTAATGGAAGACCTCAGGATACATAAACTTAACCAGGGACACCGTCCCTATGGGTTCCAGTGCTACTTACCTAGTGGGGATCCTGCCATGTACTTTAGGAATAGATTTATTATATGTCACTGTGAACACATGCAAACTCCAATGTGATTCGAAAAGAAACTCAGCAATGGTAACAACAAATAAACAATGTTGGTAGGTTAATTTAGTGAGTTAAGATCATTTTCTTCATATTCATAAAAATAGTAATTTTTATTTATTTCAAAATTTCAAAAGGGTAGAAATTTTTTGATACATGTTTACCTTGTGTAATGTTTAAGTCAGAACTTTTGACATGCCTGTCAACAGAATAGTGTTCACTGTACCCATTAGGCAAGTTTTCATCCTTCACCCCCCTAACCTCCCCACCTTTTCACTTTTTGTCAGTTTTTTACATTGCTTTGTACATGGGTGCACTAATCATTTAGCTCCCATTTATTAGTGAGACCATATGGTGTGTGGTTTTCCATTTTTGAGATACTTCACTTAGGATAATGGTCTCAAGTTTCACCCAAGTTGTTGGAAATGACATTATTTTATTCTTTTTTTAAGGGTAATATTTCATGATGTTTATATGCCACATTTTCTTTATCCATTTAGGAATTGAAGGGCACTTAGACTGATTCTATGTCTCTGCAATTATGAATTTTGCTGAGATAAACATTTGAGTGCAGGTTTTTTTTTGTTATTGTTATTGTTTTGTTTTGTTTTTTATAAAATGGTTTTTTCTCCCTTGGTTAAATACCCAGAAATGGGATTGCTGGATCAAATGGTAGATCTACCTTTATTTCTTAGGGGAATCTCCATATCGTTTTCCATACATTCCATAGGTTGTACTATTTGCAGTACACACACGGCGTTCCTTTCTCTCTGTTTCCATGCTAACATCTATTGGCATTTTACTAAGGCAATTATGATAGGGATAAAATGATACATCGTTGCAGCTTTAACTCATGTTTTCCTGATGATTAACAATATTGAGCTTTTTTTTAATCGTATGTTTGTTGGCTATTTTTCTAGATGCATTTGAAGAAATCTTGTTCATGTTTTTTGCCCACATTTATGATGGGTGAGGTTTTTTGTTTGTTTTTCTTGCTGATTTGATTCAGTTCATTGTAGATTCTGGATATGACTCCTTTGTTGCATGTATAGTTTGGGAACATTTTCTCTCATCTTGTAGGTTGCCTGTTTACTCAGTTGATTATTTCCTTTGCTGTACAAAAGCTTTTTAATTTAAGTCCTAGGTATTTTTGTTGTTGTTTTGCTATATTTGCCTTTGGGCCCTTGGTGGATAAATTATTTACCTAGGAAGATGTCTATGAGAGTTTTTATTACATTTTTTTCTTGAATTTTTATGGTTTCATGCCTTAGATGTATACATCTTTTATCCATCTTGAATTTATTTTTGTATATGGTAGGTGAGAGATAGAGGCCTTTTTCATTCTTTGGTATATACAGTTTTCCCCACATCACTTATTGAGTAGAGTTTCCTTCCCCCAAGATATATTCCTGCCTGTTTATTGTAGATCGTTGGTTTTATTTCTGGGTTCTCCATTCTGTTCCATTGGTGTATGTCTCTACATTTATACCAGTACCACGTTGTTTTGGTTACTAAGTTCTTGTGGTATACTTTGAAGTCAGGTAACATGATGCCTCCAGACTTCATCTTTCTGTTTAATATTGCTTTGTTATATGAGTTCTTTTACTGTTTCTAAATTAAAAGTATAATTATTTTCTCTGAATCATTGAATGATAATGTCGGCATATTCAATGGAAATATATTGAATCTATCATTACTTTGGGCAGTATGGACATTTTAATAATGCTGATTTTACCAGTCCACAAGCACAGCATGGATTACCATTCATTTGTATTCTCTATACTTTCTTTCATTGGTGTTTTTTTATTCTCCCTATAGGAACCTTTTACTTACTTGGTTAAGTCTATTTCTAGGTATTTTATAGTTTTTGTATCTGTTGGGAATGGTATTGAGTCCTGGATATGACCCTCAATTTTACTCTTATTAGTGTAGAGAAATGCTACCAATGTGTTTACATTGATTTTCTAACCTGAGACTATGCTGAATTTACTTATTCAGGAGTAATTCTAGGAGACTTTTTGCAACATCCTAGGCTTTCTAGACGCAAGATCATATTGTCAGCAAATACATATGGTTTGATCTCTTCTTTACCAATTTGGATAATTGGTTAGAACCACATCACAGATTTCATCACAATCCACAGTGAGGGAAGTTTACAGGGCTAAGCTCACTGAAAGTCACCTTTGCCTGTTTCACCGAGTTCTTAACATGTCTTAAGACTGAAAGAAAGTTCAGCTTCAAAATGAGATAGTATTATTTTTATACCATCCTAATTGACAGAGTCTTCATGTTATTTTCCTGACTTTGAACTTTGGGTCCTTATGGTAGGAAGGGGCAAGTAAAAGCCCTGGAACTTCCACCAACTCCATAAAAATTGTAAATAAAAAACAGCATACAACAGAGCTTCACTAGGCCAAGTGGAGAGTACAAATCAGTCATCAAAGATCTGAAAGATGCATAGATGATGACTGCTGTCTCATCCCCATTTATATCATCTGCTTGGCCTGTGCAAAAGTCCAATGCACTTGGGAAGTTGATAGTAGATTTTCATAAACATAATGAGGTGATAATGCCAATTGCAGCTGCTCTATTGGATGCAGAGTTTTACTGGGGGAAAATCCTCATAACCCTGGCACCTGGTGTGGTGTATAAGCCTGCCAAAAGCTATTGGTTACATTCCCATAAGTAAGAAAAATCAGAAGCATTTTGCATTTATGTAGCAAGGAAAATAGTGCACCCTTATTGCTTTTCTCTTTCTTTCTGTTATAAATATTACCCTGATCATCTTAATATCCCTCTAAATATCCCTTAAGAGCCCCTCAGTGATCTGTTACATTGATGATAGTATGCTATTCAATACAATAAGAAATAATTAGTAAGAATCCTGGATACCTTACTACCAGATTTGATTCTAAGAATGTAGAAAGTATGCCATAAAAATTTAAGACTTAACTATCTTGGTGAAGATTCCAGGGATCAAGGTGTATGAAGCATTCCGGGATATCCCCATTAAAGTAATATAAAACTTGCTCCACTTTAAACTACCCATAAAAGGAGTCATAGTGCTTGGTGAGACCTTGTAGTTCTTTGTAGCAACATATTCTGCATTTGATCATTCTTCTCTGCCCGCCTTTTAGGTAACCAGTATGATTAAGATTTGGAGCAGAAATTTCCACACCAGATTAAGGCCATAGTATAAGCTACCGTGCTACCTGGAATATATAACATCATAGATTTAAAAATATTTGAAATCTTAAATCAGAAAGATATATTGTAGGAGCAAATGGAAAAGCCCAGAGTTCTTCACTGTCTTTATCACAAACTATATATAACCTTGATCTCACAGACAGTAAATATAGGAAGAAAAAAAAAAAAAAAAAAAAAAAGACAGTGACATTGTTTATTAGTAAGCCCTCAGGCTATTCCCAGGTTGAAGTTGATTATTTTTGCACTCTCACCTTTTGGTGATCTTATACTTACAAGTTGAAGTGAAAATTTTACAGTTGGCACAATTTTGATGGTATATCTGATGGGTCATCTAATGTAAAAGAAGAGGTTTCCTGACTTATAAATCTATAGTGAATCAGTCACATAAGTTGGTTTTTCAGTTGGAAACTTAGAAAACATTTAGAAAATTGGTTACTGAGAACGGGGAAAGATCATGAAAATGGTAGCTCTCAAAATGGGCACAGAGTGTGAAGATATTCATATACAAGATAATCATATACAAGTACATGCCCACAGCAGGGTGTCCGTTGTAAAAGATGCTATCAATAGTCAACTAGATAAGACAATTATTCTCCTAGCCACACACATTTGCTCAGTAAACCAGTGAAAGCAAAGGGGTGAGGCATAAACTCAATAACATGGGCTTTCTTTTACAAACAATGATCTGATTATTATTTCTGCTGTGCATCTAACCTACCAATGACAGGGGTAAACTCTGAGTCCTAGTACATCATCATGCTCCAGGAAGACTAGCTGGACCCCCAGTGTAGGTTCATTATGTCCGATCCTTTCTCTCACAGAGACATAACACTTTACTGGGACAGAAGACATATATATTCTAGGAGTGGATTTATGTTCCTATTTGACAGTGTTTCTGTTAGGTTCTGTCTGTTGTTTGTTAGTTCTGTCTGTTGTTTGTTCACTTACTGAATGACTTATACTTAGCTGTAATATTTATTCTAATATTATTTTCAAGCAGAGGGCACATTTTTAATAAAAGAAAGTAAAAATACCTGCTGTGACTAATGTGTAGATTTTAAGTTTTGATAATGCATTTCCCTTCACCTGGAGAGATATATCTTGAGGACATTTGTGGGTTTTCTGTGATAAAGACCCAAACTTTTCACAATACAAGTGGCAGAGTAGGGGAGAGTAAAAAATATAGACTGCTGCATCATGTCTTCTGTTTGTCCTCAGGACCAAAGTCCACTTCTCCATCCTTCTCAGTCTTGGAGAAATAACTTGTATGTACCGTATAAAATAAATCCTCTGTCCTCTGGTTTCCCTTTGGATTCAATTAATAGGGAGCTCCATAAAGAGAACAGATGGAAGACAAATAGTCATCAAGTGAAATGGAGTGTCTAATGCCTTGGCTTTTTCTTCTTGATTTCCTTAGATTACCTATGTCCTTCTGTTGAAGGTCATTGCTCCTCTGAAGCAAGCCCTCTCCAGATGATTCTGCTAGATTTAGTTAACTGTTCCCTGCCTTCTTCATCCCTTTGTGGTATTAACATCACCACTTTCTCTTTCCAGTTTCTGGTAATCCCTCCCTCTCCTGTTTAAGTTCAGATGCGGTAGCAGTCTATTATTACTAGTTCTGGAATTCTACACTGTGTCTTGTGATGTAGTTTTTCCCCAAACAGTTGTAAATTGTTTTTTTTTGTGTGTGTGGTGTGTGTGTGTGTTTAATTATCATTGAATTATTTTTACTTAAATCTGATAACTATTTACTATGGACACCATGGCTTTATGACAACAGAGGTCAGAATACAATAGAAAGAGAAAAAGGCAGTATCTCTGAGTTCATCCTTAAGTTACTCCTTAAGGAGGAACAAGAATCTAAGTAACTGTTGAAAAATACTTCTTAATTTTATTAATAATAAATCAATAGAAAATAGAATTAATTAACACACCTTGTAGATTCAGATAGACAAACTAAATATAAAAAATTGGGGCAGATTTCAAAGACAATGTGCAGAAATCAACATCAAATACTCAAGGGACTATTAAGTGAATTTCAAGATAAAATATTAAGTAGGAAGAAACACAAGTATTCCCTGAAACTCAAATAGTATGAACAAGAATATAAGAAATGAGAAGGGAGAGGGGAGGTTAGGATGGAGGGAAGGTAATGGGTGGGGCCACACCTACGGTGCATCTTAGAATGGGTACAGGCGAAACTTACTAAAGGCAGAATACAAGTGTCTACATACAATAACTAAGAAAATGCCATGAAGGCTACGTTGAACAGTTTGATGAGAATAGTTAGATTGTATATGAAACCAGCACATTGTACCCCTTGACTGCACTAATGTACACAGCTATGATTTAACAATTAAAAAAAAAAAATTGCACATTAAAAGTGAGATGTATTAAGTCTATGTGGTGGTGATGGGGAACAAAAAGTAATTGATAAGTCTAGGCCTGGGTTAGATGACAATTGCATGGTAAAATGACTTTTGTATGGAATTATACTTAGTACAGAGCTTAAGGTAGAGAATATTTTTATTGAAATGGTAGAGTGTTTTGTAGATCAGAATTCTTAAATCTATCCTAAGATATTTAATATTTAACTGTAAGGAATATCCATTAAGTATAAAATGTATAAAAGTAACTCAGCCAGAGATAAAGTAAAGAGAAAAATAGTAGAATTTCAGATTTATCAGACAATGTTGCTTCTGTGTAAGGGAAGGAAAACTCCAGGTAGAATCAGCTGAGTTTTCCTGAAATTTGAACCTATTTCCTGTAGGTGAACATCAGAAAGAAATGAAACATCCAAGGGGACGATGGGAAGAGGAAGAGGTAAAAACATACCTACTGGGTAGGTATGGCTTCATTAAAATATGCCCCCTCACAATTTACATATTATGCAGAGTATCCATGGAACAGAACCATTGGTTCTTACTTGATATTTTGAAATTAAAAAAAAAAAAAAAGAAAGAAACACCAGGGCTCTGTTCCAATGCTTTAAAACAGAAAGGAAGAGAAGGGAAAGGAGGAAAAAAGAATGGAAAGGACAAAAAAAAAAAAAAAAGACAGAAAAAAACTTACTAGAAAGATATGTTTATCCTTCTGTATTCAAGTCCCAAGATAAGACTTCCTATAAATGGTATATGGCACAATACTAAGTCTTTCCTTCCTTTCTATGGATGTGGGCTTAAACCACCTTTTAGGAAGTTTCATTTTACTAATCTACTAATAGAGACACTCCTTTAAAATAAATGGAGGAACAAAGGGAATTCTTCCCTTGAATCAAGGATTGAATGATTTTATACCTACCCCAGATAGGCTAAAACATTATGTGTTTCAAGTCTTAGGAGTACAAATTTGTTACAGAAAGTGGTACTGGTAACTAGACATTTTTGTGTTTTCCTTGGGTGGAAGGCCTGTGTTCCAGCTAAAAATAACCCTTTGTCCTCAGGGTCAAGTTTTCCTTCACTACTGAGAGATGTCCCTGATTTTATGATAAAACTAATCAATAGTTTCTGCCCTTACAAGGGCTTCCAATAGTGTTCTCCCAGTCTCTACCTCTCTAACTTCTATCTGCCAGCTTTTTCTCTATCATCACCTGTCCATTGCATATTCATTAGAAGCCTTTACTTCAGGTATTATATATAGAATGAGTTACTTTTCGCCCCCTTTGGAGATCTGGATTCGGTGATGGGAAGCTCACGAAGTGACCTTGTTGTCTCTAGTCACAAAAGAGTAAAACAGCAGGGATATAATAATTGTAAATTTAATATAGAAAATAATAACATTTTTGACATGTGGACACATTCTTGTTGAACATAACTGTGACTTTGGAAAGACATTTTTTCTTCTCATTTAAATTCACAGTAATTCAACTTCTTGTGTCAGTTTTCCTCTCCACAGGCTGAGCCAGCAGGGCCACATGGGCAGATTGGCTCCTCTGTAACCTGAAGAGAGCTAGACAGTTCAAACAATGGGCTCAAGGGCAAAGCACACAGTGCCTGAGAAGATGCCTGAAAAATCCTGCAAGGATTTCTAACGCAGGCCCTTTACAGAATTAGTCTACCTTTATACACGGTTTCCTCCAAAAACACACACATTGGAACGTAGAAAATGAAGGAAACTAAAACAAATCTGTTGTGAAGAAATTAATGTAAGCTATCATCTGGGATTTTCTTTGCTTTCTTTCTTTTTTTATTTGGTTTTGTTTTATTTTACTGTTCCCTCTTTAACTTGCATTACCATTGAAGAATTAGAATTAAACAAGGTTAACAAAGATATTATTTCTGATGTAAGCCTTGGACTATATTGAAATGATGCCATCAGGAACACTTTGAATCCCTTCTTTGCTTTATAGCTTTACTGTTTTTTCCTTTAATTACTTTCTAACTTTTAGCTAATGCCTTCCTAATTGTCAACTCCAATGCGTCAGGCTAGTATTTATTTTATTCCCTCTCTTTGAATAAAAAACACTCTTCCTCCCTGGATTTTCACTACAGAACTCTAACAATGTTCTTCTACTTCTTTTCTGACTATTTCTTGTTCATTTTCTTGTCCCCTTAGTAGGATTATGTTCTTCTTTTTGTCCAATAAGCATTTCTCCCTCATTATTGTTGTTCTTTCTCTTTTTTTTTTTTTTTAGTTTAATTTTATTTTTAGAGACTTTATCGCCCTCAGTAGAGTACTGTGCCATCGCAGCTCACAGCAACCTCCAACTCCTGGGCTTAGGCAATTCTCTTGCCTCAGCCTCCTGAGTAGTTGGAACTATAGGCACCCACCCCAACATTCGACTATTTTTTGTTGCAGTTTGGCGGGGGCTGGGTTCGAACCCGCCACCCTCAGTATATGGGGCCTGCACCCTACTCACTGAGCCACAGGTGCCGCCCTCATTGTTCTTTCTCTTCTCGGTTGTGCTATTTAGGACAGTCACAAATATGAATTTGAATCTTAATTGAAGTAACTTTATTTTTATGTACATAAACCAGAAACATAGCAGAGAAGGTCGTTTTCCCCTCTATCAGTTTTATACAAGTTCCATTTATTGTACATAATCAATGTGACTAGATTCTGCTCTATTCTTTACCTTTGCAAAAAATATGAAAATACATACATGTGTGTGTGTTTACTGTTAGTTAAGGATATGCTGACATATTATGTGTATTCTTTTATATCATGTCTTTATTATTTAATTAAACACATATTCTGAAAGTCATTTTTATTTATTTCTCGACAGTTTTTAATGCATAAATCGTCAGATATAACTAACCTGAGTCTGAGGAGATATAAACTCCTTCAAAGATAAAATAAAGAGTTTTTTCTGCCTAAAATATTAATACAAGGCTTTGAGTATTTTTATACCAGTAAATTTTCAAGTCTGCCGGTGTAACCACAACATATCATTGCCTTTGTAATCTCCATTTTTACCAAAGAAACTAAAATGTCCAGGCTCTCTGATGAGCCAGTACTTTGTTGTCTGCCTATATATCACCTTATACCACCACTGATGATAATTTCAGTAATTACAATATCACTAAATGCTATGATTTTATCCTTCAAGGAAAGAGACTGATTTAAGTTACTTGTATTTTCTGTTAACATGATTACTCGAGGAACACTATTACTCCAGGAACAATCTGTAATAATTTACAGATCGAACCAAAATTTTCATCACCCCTTAGGAGGAAAAAAAATCTCTTTTATTTATTTTTAAATGCATCTCTTCATTGAAAGTGCCCAGATCCCCCAAATACTGAGTAACCCAACGTTTTAGTTTTGTAAAGACAGATATGCATCAGACACACACATCCAAACATATGCTAGGGAATATGCCTTTAGAGAAAATGAATGACTCTGAGAACTAAAAACCTGAACTTTACCCCACATCTAACACAGCTTAATTTGTTTAACAGAAGAAAGGGGTTCACCACTCTGGAAAAAGATGGTTTTATAAAGAAGCTGGAGTTCATTGCTTACAGAAGATCTAGTTTCCAAAAAATACTAAGATTGAAAAGAACCAAGAAAATTTAATTCATGATCAAAAGAAAAATAAGCACAAATGAATACACAAATAATTAAATATAAAAGTGTACATGTAAACATTTTAAATGACAACTTCATGCACCCTCTCTGACGGTGGGGCCCTGACAGACTTTTACAATAGAATATTAATAATTGCACAGTTGCAATGGATTTTCATCTTACCTTGGAACAAATGATGGTAACAAAAATATAATAATTAAAACATTTTATAAGTTCTAAACAAACATCTATGTCAATTTGAATTTTGAGTAAGGATTATTGGCTTTATCAGTATAAAACTTCACATGTGCATAATGCCAAATCTAGATTAAGACATATTAATTTTAAAATACGCCATTTTAACAAGCAGTTTATTTTTTTTAACTGCTTCCCTCCTTTACTGACTTTATCACTTCCCACAGACTTATGAGTTGGGCATTACTATTATTCCAGATTTTTAGTTTTAATTTCAAGTTAATATGAGGGTACACAGGTTTAGGTTACATTGTTCTCACCTCCAAGGTAAAGCTCAAGTTGTAATTGAGCCCTCCACCCAGGGGTCGTGCTGAACACCCTCACTAACAGCCAGTTTATTAACATGTAAAAGAAAGTAAATTTCAAAAATTGTCTTCTTTTGAAATAATTAAATTTTAGCCTTATTTCTCTTTCCAGTGGAAAAATTTAATATATTTTATTTCCATAACAAGTTGTATTATATGAGTAAATGAGGATCTTTCCATTATTCATAAAATGATTGTGAAATACTTTCATAAAAACTACACATTTCAAATAACATTGGCAATGACATACCACTTATATAATATAAGATAAATGGGAATATCATTGGAACTGCCTATACCAAAACAAGGGTATTGAATTTCTTTGGAAATATTTGAGAAATATATTTCTGTTTCTAATTTCACATTGAATAGATTTAAATGGAAATGATTACTGAACTTTGGATACTAACTAAGAGTATTAACCTATACAGATCCTTGTGGGAAATTACATAATTCCTATCAAATGCAGAAGTCATCAAGAGCAGCTAAACTTTCCTTATATTTTATCTGTCTGATTACATCAGTTGACCCAGTGTTATGTAGTTAGTAGTACATACAATCTCAGTTGATTTCATTTTAATTTCTACTTCCATCCATTGGTCACAGATCTTAACTTTAGACTAAAGGAGCTTACAAATACCTTCCATTAGCCAAAGAACGAAGTGGTTGGGTCAACAAAAAACTGTCTCTGGAGAACACACCAAAATACATACATGATGAGCTATTATCAAAATCTTCAAAGTTCAAAGATAGAAATACCTCAGATTAACCACGGAATATAAAACCACATAGTTTTACCCCAATTCACTGTCTAATTTAAGTTCCAAGATAATCCTAAATTGAAGAAAATATTTTAAATACTATCCATGCAAAACACACATTTATATGAGTGTCTACTCAGGTAACGCAACAATGAGAAATAATCACTTTTTAAATGGTTCTATATGGAACGTGATTGTATGGCCTCTGGTTGTCTTTATTAAATTTATCATAGGTATATATCTTACAATGCCTTGGTTTAAAAACATTAAAGTCCCAAGATGCAAGTTTAAAAGCAGAATACGTATGTCTTATCATATAGAAACTGAGTAACTGTGTTATGCTTTTTGAATAAAAAGATGGTTGGTAAAATAAGTAGAAAAGAAACTGTGCAGTTAAACAGAACTCTAGCAATCATACAATAATTTATCAATATTATTGCTTTATGTGGAATGTATGCACTACAGAGAATGCTCACAGAAACTACAGGTGCAGCGTGTCTTAAGCACTTGTTACACTTATTTTTGCAGTATCTCTGCAGGTTAAGTGTTATCAATTCCATTTAGAGCAATTTAAATGCCTTGTTCAGTTTAAAGAATATTAAAACCTTATTGTAAACATCTTACTCAAATATACACTGTGCAAAGTGATGTATATGCAAACTCCTTAAATTCTCTAAAGAGAATGCTGTGTTTATTTCTAACACCAGAATTGTTTGTATCTATTTATATATTTATGTCATTTGTTTTAAACTATACCTATGTAGGGAAGGCTGTCTTTCAGATATAAGTCTTAACTGGCGCTTCAGGTATTATAATAGTAACTAAACTCTGACAACTATTAGCTTAGTGACTGAATAATACAGAATTTTAGCTCTGTGGGTTTTCACCAGAATAGAGAACCTGGAGTTCAATCCGATATTCACTGATGTTCAATCTTTATCAAAAGCCCAAACTCCCAAACTAGAAGACAATGTCCTTGGATGTGGCCACTTAATAGCACAATTATGTACATGGATTGCCTTGCTCTGAGCCCTCATAAGACTGCTTTTGCTAAAATGTGTTACAAGGAGAGTTTTATGTAAACATTGTTGTATTTTTTATCTGGGTATTATTGATGATAGTGGTCAATATATCACAGTGTATGTTTTCAGGGAGACTCATGGGATAAGACTCAGTCTCACAAACTGGAATACTTAGACTTCCCTAACTTCTTCCTAACCTTGGGCACTATAAATCACGTAACTGAGGATTTCTGCCCTTGACAGTGATTTCTAGAAATTTCAGAGCAAATTTGTGGCCCCATTCTAAATGTGTAAGACATTATGGGATGTGCTTCATCCCCGGCTTCATCTTAATTCTCTTACCCTTAATACCCTTCACTATCATTTCCACAGTTATTCATACTGTTATGCTGTTTATGTTTTTAAGCTGACTTATGTGTTATCGATAGAAATTTTCTCAGAATTCACTCCATAAAATGAAAAATCTGAGGCAGTTTTCTTTGAAGTCACTTAGTATAGTAAATTCATTAAAAACATCATAATACAGGAATATATTATTATGGGAGACATGAGTGTGAATGAAGCTAGTATTCAGATGTGAGTCAAATATGGTTTATCCAACTGGGCTACAGATTTGTTTCATTATTTTCATGTGCACAAAGGAAGACCTATGATTAGTGACAAAATTTACATAGGGGAGATATCTTTTAAAAAGGAGAATATTGGTTCTAGAAACACCATTTTCCCCAAATTTAGTTTTTAAAAAAAGACATCATGATGATATTCAACTCTGGTTTTACATTATTACTGAATCAAGTGAACATGTAGTATTAGAAGTAAGGGAACACAATTCTTTGTTTCTATGGAACATTAGGGCTCAAGAGACTAATTAACATCATTGATTGATACTAAGTAATCAAAGTATCTCTTCAGTGCTAATAAAATGCAATCCAAAAAATACTTAGAGAAGAAATTTTATATTTCTTTTATCATTTTATAATTGCTAAGTACATTGTAGATAAATATTATGCTCTAATGGTCAAATTGCTTCTTATTCAAGGGATAATATAAAGCATATGTTCTTTCAAAGCATTTGCAAGCCTGGTGAATTCACATTAAGAAGGGGCTTACTTTATAAAGTGTTGTGATGATGCTGTATGACTTAAATAATGACAATGTCCAGAAACCCGTGTGCCCCTCTTCATCTTCAATGCCTTCCTACTCCTTAGTCTAAGCTTTATAATGAATGTACACGTGGGAATTTATTATGATTAAATCAGAATTTATGATATGTGGGAAAGTGTGTACTAATTAAAACATAGAGAAAATTATTAATTTTAAAAATTAAAGTTACATTTTTAATTCTTACCATTCACATGGTTAAGTAACAAAGTACATTCCCACCCCTAGCTGATTCCTCTCTTATTCCTTATCTTACCATAGTCAGATTAGAGAACTCATCTTTTCTTGATATAATACTTATATTGTTTTAATGTTTTTTATCCATAGTACCCCAGTAAATTACAATATCTTTGAAGAAAAAGAGGGGTTTTCACTCTTCTGAAGCATGGTCTGGAGATTATGTGAGCTCGTTAGATACTGTTTATAATGCTCATTCCTATGTTGGTGGGCTCTCTCCTCTGTGTTCATCATTCTCTGAACCCCCTTGCTACCAGAGTTCCAATTTAGGTTCTGCCAACACAGACGTTTGTTGATATTTGGAAAGGGAAAGGAAAGGAAAAGCCAGCATTGCTTCTGTGGCTGAAGTAGGCAGGACCTGGGCTTTGACAGACAACCACAGGAAGTCTTGCTAGCAGATTCCGGAGTCAATCTCCTCATTTGTTGCTGTAGGTAGCTAAAATCATTGATAGGTATTTCTGATAATTGCTGATTTCTTGTCTTAAGGAATATCACAATGGCTTCCCTGACACTTTTTCTGTCAGCAACGTAACTTTTTTTCAGCTTTCAATTTCCTGTAGTGTTACTGTCAGGGTATAAAATATCTAGATGTGTCTATAGTTTCCATCCTATAGCCTAAATTAATAGCATTTGGTAAGCATCCCATATCTGAGTGAGGGAAGGTAATATTATTGTAAAGAGTACATGACATTCATACAACATATTATATACACGTACACACACAAAACAAAAACAAAACACGACAAAAGAAAACCCTCTTGATACTCCCAGGGAAGGTGCTCCACCTCACTGTTTCAGTGTCAGGAAGTAATAAATCCCCTGAACATATGTAATTTGGTGAAAAGGAATAGAAGTCAGCAGATTTCATCCCTACAATATCGTGCAGCATCTCGGAGTCGAAAGCATTTTTTATAGTTGTTGCTTTCTCTCATGGTAATTACCGAGCCAGGTCTGCCTCCCTCAATTCTGAACCACTAGTTTATATTCTGTCCTGATATTGCATGGATGGTATCCTCTGCTTCCCACTCTGTTTCCATGAAATATCTCTTGGTTTTATGAACATGGAACTTCACACACTCTAACTCACTGAAGCCACATCTTATGCAAACCTGGTCCTGGCTTTCCTTCAAACAGCAAGTCCATAGCCATTTACAGTGAACCTTCCCCTTCCCTTGGTGGGTAACAAGATAATAGAGATGTGCAGAATGCTTTTTTTTTTTTCCTTGTATCATTAGGCTGATGCTGATTCAGTCACATACTTGACATCTTGTTATCTAATCTGCATTAGATTAGCACGTTCTCATTCTGACTTTCTGATTCTAACTTAATATAGCTTGGGTTTCTGAAAACTGTAGAACTAGGCATTTTTCAAAATAGAAAGCTTTTGCTTTGGTTTCATCCATTGGCACCATCTCATCCCGATTTTGAAACTAGGACACTACTTTCTGGGCTAAATGCTCTGCACAGCAGCAGTCCCAAAACTTGGCACCAGGGACTAGTTTCACGGAAGGCAATTTTTCTGTAGATGGGAGGTTGAAGGGTGGTTTGGGGATGATTCAAGCACATTGAATCTCCATGTCAGATCATCAGGTGTTACATTCTCATAAGGAACACACGCTCAGTTTGTGGCAGAGTTCATGCAGCTATGAGAATCTAATGTCATTACTTATCTGAGATGAGGCAGAGTTCAGGCAGTGATGCCAGCAATGGGGAGTCACTGTAAATAGAGAAGCTAAGCTTCATCAGCAGAGATCTCCTACTGCTGTGCAACCCAGGTCCTAAAAGGCCATAGCCTGGTACCAGTCCAGGTCCAGGGTTTAGGGACTGTAGCTCCACAAGCTTCATTTGTTCAAAAGAAGATTTTGCATTCAGCCCAGTGTTTTCTGTTCTTGTTTATGGAGAGATGATCACAGTCTTCCCTCTGGCACGTGAAGAAGAATAAGTCTTCAAGCACAGTTGCTGCCGCTCAAATCAATGCCCCAAAATGAGTTTATCTCTACATTTATTTAGCATACTTACAACTGAGCTCTCCTCAGAACCCACACAGGGCTCTATTATGTTAAATTCAGAATCAGTGACGTCATAGAGCTCAGTCTTGAGTACTGAACTCTCAACCCATGAAATCCTTTTTGTTTTTAGTTTTATCACTTTTTTTATTGTCTTTTGTACATAGATCATAAATACATTTATGCCATTTTCAGTGTGTTGATTCTCTGTACAAATTAGAGTGCTTACATCATACTACTCAACATAGCTTTCAGCTCATTTACCCAATTGTAGCATTAGGACACAAAAGTTTGAACACAAAAGTTTTATCACTTTTATTTCTTAAAAATATTCCAATTCATGGATATAACACAATTTATTTATTCATTATATTCTCTAGGAACATTTTTGTCTTTTCTTATAAATAATGCTGCTATGAGCATTCTCATATATATTTAGACATTTCCTTGGTGTAACATCCACAACTGGAACATCTGGATCATAGAGTCACAGTTTTGGTATGAAATAGCAGCTGTATTCCAGGATGGCTGTATCAATTTAAACTCTCACCAAATATATTGGAAATTCTTGTGACTCCACATCCTTCCAGACACTTGGTATTGTTAGCGTCATCATATCCTTTTTATTTATTGAAAAATATGTGCTTTTTATTTGTTCTTTTTATAATATTACAGAGGTACAAATATTTTTGGTTACTTGTATTCATGGTGTTATGTTTGGGTCAGGGTTATAAGTGTGTCTATTAGCTGTGTGGTATGCACTGTACCCATTAAGTATGTTTTCACCCATTCCCTGCCTCTCTCTTACCCTTTGCTTGATTTCCACTGAGTTTTACTTCCTTCTGTGCACTTGTATCTTCATTGGTTAGTTTCAATTTAATAGCCAGCACATTGGCAGGCAAAGGATTTTTGAAGAAGACCCCAATGGGAATCACAGCAACAACAAAAACAAATAAATGGGACTTCATTAAAAATTAAAAACCTTCCATACAGCAAAAGAAATAATCAATAGGGCAAGTAGACAACTATGGCATGGGAGAAAATAGTTGCAAGCTGTAGATCTGATAAAAGACTAATAATAAGAATTTACAAGGAACTCAAACAAATCAGCAAGGGAAAAACATGCAACCCTATTCAAAAGGGTTGGGCAAAAGACATGAACAGAAGCATTTTTTAAAAGGAATCTAGACAAATGTCCAATAAACATATGCAAAAATGCTCTATGTCACTAATTATTAGGGAAATTAAAATGAAAACAACTATGAGATATTACCTTGCCCTTGTTAGAATGGCTTTTATTAAAAATTCCAAAAACAATAGATGGTCTACTCCTAATAAATTTGTAGTAGACCATTGCTTTGTGCTCAATAGGTGAGGTGATGGTTATGTTAATCAGTTTGATGTAAGCATTCCACATTGCATATCACATCAGCACACTGTACCCCATAAATGTACACAGTTATGATTTAATAAAAAATTATCCCCCCCCCAAAAAAAAAAGAGAGATGCTGGCATGGATGCAGAAAGGAATGTTTATACACTGTTGGCAAGGCTACAAGTTAGTACAACTTGTATGAAAAACAGTAGGGAGATCCCTCAAAAACTAAAAGTAGACCTATCATTTGATTCAGCAATCTCACTCCTAGGTATTTACCCAGAGGAAAATAAGTCATTTTATCAAAAAGATACCTACACTCAAATGTTTTGCAGTAAAATTGACTATTGAAAAGAGGTGGAATCAACCCAAATGCCCAACAGTTCATGAGTGGATTAACACAATGTGATTTATGTGTAGTATGGAATACTACCCCACCTGAAGAAGAATGAATTAAGGCTGTTTGCAGCAATGTGGATGGAACTGGGGTCCATTACCCTAAGTGAAGTACATGAAGAATTGAAAAACAAACACCATATACCCCTAAAAAACCTTTTTGAATTCCTCAGAGACAGAAATTCCTTTTAGGTTCCATTTTAGGGAACACACCTTTTAGCACAATTTAGGTACTTACTGAAAGTATATATTTGAAAGCTGCAATTGTATAATAAATATACATTTAAAATGTAACAAATCCAAAGTAGTTATTTTCCACCACTCTAAATCGTTTTCCCCTATTGATAAAATGGAACACAATTTATCTAGTCACTCTAGTCAAAATCTTATATTTTTTAAGCCTTTTTTTTCCCACCCCTGTATTTAATCAGTCAACTGTATTACTTCCACTTCTAAAATAAAACACCTCAAATTGATATGATTCTCTTCCTTTTTATTCTTCTTACTTTAGTGCTTGGGTCACTATCAGTTCTCTGTGAAATTATCACAGAGCCTTTGGCTTGGACTTCCCACCTCTGATACTCTCTTTCTTTCACAGTGATGATCTTTACATGTGTGTTTGTGTGTTAGGGAAAGAAATCTACTAGGTAATCTGTAACGTTGGGGTTTAACTGAAAAAATTCTATATCAGAGACTTCTTTTTAAAATCTGTAAAATTTGACTACACTGGCTCTGTCATCCCACATAGCTACAGGGCATGTGCTTTTAGGTGCCAACCTGTCAAGTCTTTCCCATGGTATCCTAAGCCTGAGAACAGGTATGGCTGCCAGTTTTCATCCTTTATACTTATGCTATTGTCTTTCATGTGACAAAATCAACAGGAAAAAAAAAAAAAGTTTCCTGTAAGTGCACATCACTATCGAAAGATATAAACCTTATGCATTTCATCATTATAAAATAAATTCTAAAGAAAGCATATCTATGTATATATAAAGAGAGAGAATGAAGAATTTTCCATCGTATTTAATTTTTTAAATAATACTCAGGCTGAAGGAATCGGGGTTGAGTTAATAAAATTTAAGGTTCCTTGTATTGCCTGAAATGTAGTCATTTGAAAATGGAACTACTCCAACAATAATCCTTTATCCATAATAAAGGTATACCTAATGCCTTATATGTTTTTAACATCCCATTAAATACAATATCTCATTTGATCCTCACAACTCTGACAAATGAAGAGATACTCCATGCAGTTGATTTGCGAACCTGGGTACAATTAATAGTAAATCAGGGAATGTACATCTTGATCTTTTGATTCTTAGACCTAAGGTCTAACCCAGGAGATGCACATCTATGATATCTCAGTTACAAAGTAACTTAAGAGTATCTACCTCATGTGCCTCTCACATTCACAACACTGATAACTCAAGAGTCTTCACTGGAGCATACAAGTGTATAACCCATAGACCATGACCTTTTAACTTGAAGGAGACAGCCTAGTTTAATGAAGAGAATGCAGCCTTGGGTCAACATTCCAGTTCTGATATCTACCACCATCTGTTGAGAACTAAAACATGATTATCATTTCCCGAATTGATCTCACTCTGCAGATTACAGAAAGGAATGAATGAGGATGTATTAGAGCTATTCCTTTCTCCTTGACATGCCTAGCCACGTAACCTCTCCATACTCAATTCACTCTAGTCAAGCATATCTGCATAAACCTAGTGGTTAATACCAAACAGGAGAATGGAACTGAAGGAAGGGCAGACAATGCTGTAGCATGGAATTAGAAACATCTGGAGGGGTGAGAATTTCATTTTAAAAATAAAAAGCCACGTAGTATGATCCATTATTTAAAATAACAAAATTGAGAAAGGTAATCATTGATTAGAGGAAATGTATTTTATATCCCTATATTAAGAATTGAATTTGAGTATTAAATTAACTTTGGAATTCTCTCAAAATTAAAATAAAAACATCCAATGTGAAAGACTATGGTAAACAATTAAAATTACATTTTCCTTTTTCAAAGCTGTAACTTGACCTGTCACTATGTGTTTGCAATTTCTTTCCCAACTTAGGAGATCTACTGCTATTTTCCTTCTTATATCTAAAAATGCAAATAGGCAAAGTATATTAAGAAAAAAAAAATCCCTGAAGTGGGAAAAAAGCATCTATATTTCTTAGATATTTTGATTGAAAATAGCCTTTGCTTATTTACCAAAGTACATTCTTAGTGAGATTTTTTTTTTTTTTTTTTTTCTCAAACCAATTTGGAAATGCTACCTTGAAGAGTGATGTTACGGGAGAAGCACTTTCTTAGTTGACAAGCCGCCACTATTCCTCCTGCCTGAACACTCTACTTTTCATTTCTTGGTATGACAATGGTGTTAAAATTTCCAAGGTGGTGTTTATGCTGCTCTAAAACTGTTCCATCAATTTGGAGGGAGCCTTAAATTTCTTTCTGAGGAAACAAAGTTGATAAGGCTTTTGAGCTTAAAAAGAACTGTGTTTTAGAATTGCTATTGAATAATGCATAGATATGTTTTTCCAGATATGTTAGGTTTATCGTTTTTTGCTGTAATGGAAAATTTAGAAATTTTACATAAAGAAAAATCGAGCATTTATGTTTCTATATTTCACTTTATATAATAATAGAAACAAGTAGTGATATTCTCAAAGGCCAGAGTATGGCAGCCAGTGACCAGGGCTCTGGTGTATTCTCTAGATGAAGAATGCTCCAGTGACATGTGGAAAGCGTATACTAGCAAGCTTCTGTGGTCATTATCATCTCAAGGTTGCTGTGTCAAACATGCGTGTTCATTTTGCTACCATACCACATCCATGCCCAGCATACAGGTCACTGTTCCAAACCTTACCCACTTCGGCCTCACTTGCAGGCCTATGTACTTCATGCTGATGAGGTTTGAACTTTTGAGTTCATGGCTTTTGAATCTCAGAAGACCTAGTGAAACATTTCCGTGTGGGTTAGGAATGTGAAATATCTTATTTTGGGATAACATTCTATATCCTTTGAACGAGTGGTACTAGCCATCTAATATTTTTGCTTAGTTTTGTTTTGAGTATTTACTTTGATTCATTCAGAAATCAAAAAAATTCAGGCAAATGAATTAGAAATTAGCAATTAATTTAATTGCAAAATTACTCTTGATAATCATTGCCTTTTAGATTATTTATCTTTCTTATTCTTATATTATTTATTATTGTTGTTTGTTATTTATTTTTAAGTTTATTTCAGAAAATATTCAGTTATACAGAAAAAAATACTGTTACAGTTTTATAAGGTCCAGTTGACCTTACAGCATCTTCATTTTGTTTACTAGATACTGGAAGGCAACATTGTTCTTTAGTAGGAATTAAGTAAATTACAAGTACCTTCCCCACCAATCCTAGAGCTTTGACTATGGCTAAAACCTCAGAGTTTAAAGACAGTGATACTATTCCATGATGAAACAGGGGCTGGGTGTGGTGGTTCACACATGTAATCTTAGCACTCTCGGAGGCCGAGGCCAGTGGATTGTCTGAGCTCACAAGGTTCAAGACCAGCCTGAGCCAGAGTGAAACTTCATCTCTAAAAATAGCTGGGCATTGTGGCAGGCAGCTGTAGTCCCAGCTATTTGGGAGGCTGAGGCAAAGAATCACTTGAGCCCAAGAGTTGGAGGTGGCTGTAAGCTATGACACCATAGCACTCTACGGAGGGTGACAAAGTAAGACTGTCTTAAAAAAAAAGAAAGAAAGAAAAAGGAAAAGGAAAAGAAGAAAGACAGAAAGAAAGAAAGGACAAAGAAAATAAAATTCAGTGAAAATGGAAGTCACAGTGGCTGCCAGGTACTATTAAGTGGCGTCACTTGATTAATGTAATTTTGTTTGAACACTTGTTTTAGAGTTTGCAGATATACTCATAGTGAAAGTATGCTCTTTATTTAAATGGCTTCCCCAGTTCTCATTGCTCAAATCAATTATTGAGTCTTTTAAGATGATGTAATTTTTATTATGTAACATTAAAATAATAAAATGTGATATTAACTCTTTCCACTGTAGAAAGTGACCAATTTTTTTCCTTCAACGTGTAAGTGGGAATTCCTTGGTATCTCTTGCTTTTTTGCTGAATCAGGGATAAATGTCAAAGTTAAAGATGATTATACTTTAATTATGACTCCCCCAGACATATTTAGATGCCTGGCAAAGGAAACTGTAAAAACACAGTGGAGTGTTTGTCTTTTTTGTTGTTTTGTTTTGTTTGAATTTAAACCTAATTCTGAGATCAGAGTTCCAGCTGCGTGGTTGAACTATGCAATTGTCCTAGACTTGAGATAGTCCTTTCTCTTCCCCTTCTATGGACTGACACCAAGATTTCTTAGTTGATTTAATATCATAATACAAATATAAAAATATTGAATAGTGACAGCTCTATTCCTACAATATCAAACTTGTTGTCTGCTGTTGAATGTGCCGAGCTTCACAGCATTAAGTTTAATGACTAAAATTTACTGTGTACATTTTTTTTTTACTTTGTTTTCTTTTATGTGAATATTCCCCGCCATCTGCAGAACCTGTAAGCTGAAAGCAATAGGATGCTGCTATTTAAAATGTATTTTGAAATCTTCCGATTATGCTATTAATATCTTAGAAATTGCCCCTTCTTTCTAATCTTCTGGCTCCTCATTGTACTGCCAGATTTTCTTAAGTTGTTAGTAAATAGTTTTTTGAGAGTATCTGACAACTTATTTTAGATGCAAAAGGCAATGATCCATAAAAATGGTGATTCTTTCCTAAGATTGTTTAAGAAAGAATTAAAAATTATTTTTATGTATATTGTTCCTCTGCCTTTCTCCAAAATTTGAAAAATTAGATTCTTTATCATTAGTTGGAGAAACTGAAGATTATCTAAAATTTATATGTACAGATTAGTGTATCTTATTGTTAATTCAACTAGCTTTTTACTGTATATCCACAAGGTACCCAAATCAGAAATGTGCAGATTGGTATGAGAGTCCATACTTCATGTTTTCAAGATTAAAAGTTAAGTCTAAATATGTGTTTATTGATTGGATTTTATCCTCATCTAATTCCTACTTGTTTAACAATTCCACAACATCCCCCTCATTTTTGGCTTATGCATTACATGTAGAGAGGGGAGGTCTAAGATTTCCAAATTTTGGCTTGGCACAGATTTTGAACCTTCTCCTTTTTCCCTACATATCCATATCCCAGGAGAATTTAAATCTTATTAAGGTAGGATGGGTTGGAAATTATGCTTTCTTATACATAAATATTACCTGTTTTCATTTTTATGCATTAGCAATAAAAATGTACTTTCACAGGAAGTCTGTCAATATTTGTAATTTATCTTCTTTGAAGTCATCATTTCTTTGGTCTCTGAATTACTGGCCATAGACAATCTGGGAACTTGTCATGTTTGAGAGCCTGTTGGTGTTGGTTTTTATTATATTTCTGCTTCTAGCAATACTCCCTGAAGAATATGAGCGTCTGTGCTTGTAGACAAAAAAGAACTAAATATAGAGATGAGTAGTTATTTTTCCTTGTAATGGTGAAGCCCCCCCCCCCAAAAAAAAATAAACAAACAAATCCAACCTCATAATAAACCTAGAACAAACAAAGGATATAAAGAAAACAAAATACAAAATTACAAATGTTACTAATATGAAGAACATAAGGCATGCCTATTCTCAATAGAGGCTATACATAGCAGGTAAACAAAATAATACTGATAGGACAAAGAAGTGACTTTTTGAAGAAGCAATTCTTTTGACTGACTTTTTTTCTGACATACATTTTCTTTAGATTTTGCTGTTAATTTTAATGAAATGGTCAGTTTAATATGTCTGTCAATAGCCTATTTTGTAAGAACTGTTCATAGGATTATACCAAACTGGATAACCATGATGTAGACATCGAAAATAGTTTGAATGCAAACTCAAGTGGAAAAACATAACGGAAGGGTGGAGTTCAGAAAATGAAATAGAGTCAGTCATGCTTGCAACACATCCATTAATAAATACTTCACTAAAGTCACAAAGATGTGGAATCACCCAAATGCCCATCAACATGAGTGGATTAATAAAATGTGGTTTACATAGGCCACGGAGTACTACTCAACCATAAAATAATGGTGAACTAATATGGAAAACATTTTTAAACAAATGTACAAAATGGTGAACATTTTGTAACAATTTGGATGCAAATATAGACCATTCTTCTAAGTGAAGTATTGCAAGAATGGAAAAACAAATATCACATGTATTCACTATTAAATTAGAACTAATCCATCAAGGTTTATATGCTTATATGGTGGTAAAACACAATGGAAATCAAGCAGGTCAAAGGCAGAAGAAGGGATGAGTAAATTTACACCAAGTGGGTACAATGCACACTATTGAGGGAGGGGGCATACTCATAATTTTGACTCACACTGTATGAAAGCAACTGGTGTAATTAAAATGTTCACTCCTACATAATATTCTGAAAGTAAAGGAAAAAATTCGCTGAAATTAAAAAGTTCACTAAAATGACTTAACAGGAAATGAATTGGAGGTAGGATAGTGTCTCCAATTAGTATTGAAATGGAATAAGTTGAAATGGTGCTAACCACCACTGGGGGAAAAAAAAAACAAAAAAACAAACAAAAAAAAACCTGTCAAACACTGTATAACTGTGTTTTCTACTGTATACCAGTAGAAAAATAACTGGTAGAGGATACCAAGAACTCACAAGCACTTCTTTTTCTTAAGAGAGTAGGATTTCATTACTTTGGTGGAAAAATATTTTCACATATATTTCACATAGGTCATTACTATGAATTTTGAATTTACTTGAAGACTACTTGAAGAAGGTTCATTTTATCCATAAAAATATATGAAAGAAGACCCATAATTTATCCAAAGTATCACGTAAGTTAAAAAAATATGAAATTATGTAGGAGTGACTTGGTACAAAATAACACCTGATCAGTCAAGATGCAATGAACTGAGGGGACCCTGGGGGGACACACCAGCATGTGCTTTGCACGGAGAGACAAGTGTAAGACCCCTCCCAAAATTCCACGCAGATTTTTATTGCAATCTTATGCAGGGTAAACACAGCTCCACAGCAAGCTTCAAAGAGATAGAGTCAAGGTTAAAAAACAAGGATTTTTTCTTTAACTGCCTGATTTAACTCTTACCACATTCTGTTTGCTGCACTGTTCTCTTGGCTGCTTCTTATCTCTGCTAACATATGACTGAGGGCTAAGGCAGTTGGCTGTCTGGTGAGCAGTGTCTTCAGCACTGAGGCTCAGCAATGATTCTTGGCTTTTGCCCAGATTATTCTGTCCTTAACTCCTAACTCTTTTAACCCTATCCTGACTCTTTCAACCCTATCCTCCTTCCTACAGCATTTAAAAATTTAGGTTAGTACTAAAGAGTTTAAAACTAGAAATAAGCTTAATTGTAATAATGGTATGGTTACAAAAAGTATAAAATTTATATGTGATAACTCAACACCCGTAAATAAGGCTAATACAATTAAATAGACATTTTATTTTTTCAAGAAAAACTAGGAGTTTGCAGTGATGGAATTTTACATTTATGTCCCATTTCCTTGAATGAGGTTATAAAACACAAACCACAAAAAAAGAAAATATGAAATAGTAAGAAAAACTCAAGTAAGCATTGCAGTTGAAAAAACACAAAAATAACAGATGTTAGATGAATCATAATTTTATAAATATAAATGGAATAAAGTTGAGTGTTTAAGATACGGACTGAATTAAAAGTTCTATAAATTATAAACTATACCAGAGAATATTATATGAATAAAAGAAACAACTCTATAATTACATTAATTAGACAATTATAAAACAACTAAGTGTTTTAATTTAACAAGAAAAGTAAAAGAAGACACATATGAAAAGAATGAGGTAAAAAAAAAAAAAACACAACTATTTAATGCAATTTCTGATGGCATATAGTAAGCTCCTTATTGGTAAAGCATCATCTTATAATACAGCTATTAATCAGAACTAGAGGACCTAGCAAGGCCTTAATATTAAGAAAGATACAACACATAATTGTATGGCACAAGTCAATATTGTTAAAATGCCATTTACTTTAAAATTAAAATGAATGTGTCTTGTAATCATAACCAAATTCCTGTGGATGTTACAGCTATTTTATTTTGGAGGTTTTAGGGAATAAATTATTCTTTCCTCCCAGCCTTAAACATAACTATGCATATGGGTTAAAATGTTGTGACAACTTTCTCACTCAAAATATGAGGGTTGAATTCAAGAACTTGTCTTGCTTTTGAAGCTTAAACAGGATTTTCCACTGTTACCCCTTGAATGGCATTCACTTATCACTTAGAGTCAAATGGAGAAGCTTGATAATTAGTAGAATTAAGTTGGTAGAACAAGGTTACAGGGGAAGTAGGCAGCAAGTAAAGAAGCAACATAATACTTCCTGGCATGGAAACTCTATTTTGTTTGGGTTCACAGAGAACAAATAAACTTCAGAGCACTTTAAGTTGAGATGATGTGATCTGATTAATACTAAACCATTCCTGGGTTGTTAATGGTAGGACTGGGGTGGGGGGTGTCAGTAAAACAGACTATCAGGGTGTTAGAGTGGAGTAGATAAGATATTTGTGGCTGTGGCTAGGGTTACAACAGTGAAGGTGGTGACCAACGGTTCAATTGGATATATCTCAAGGTTATCATAGACTGGATGTGAGGGATGAGTGAATGAGCAAGACTAAGAAAATGCTTACGTTTACTAGACTTAGAGCTAAGAAACCCATGGGTGGTAGGAAACTTACTGAGGTGGGAAAACATGGATGGAGTTGTAGAGTGAGTATGAGAGAGAAAGAGCATACTGTTCCAGCATTATGAGGTTTGAGGTACATATTAGACATACAATTTGAAGTAGCAGGCGGATATGCAGAGTGCACACCATAGGCTCATAGTGATGTGAATGTTATTATTATTTTTTTTAGGGTAATTTATTTTATTTTATTTTATTTTTTATTGTTAAATCACAGCTGTGTACATTAGTGCAATTGCCTGTATCCATTCCAAGATGCACCATAGATGTGGCCCCACCCACTACCCTCCCTCCACCAAAACCTCCCCCCTCCCTTCCCCTTCCTTGGCCCTTTCCCCATAGTCTTGTGGTATAGTTGGGTTATAGCCTTCATGTGAAAGCTATAATTTACCTTCATAGTAGGGCTGAGTACATTGGATACTTTTTCTTCCATT
>CAUYPK010006523.1:0-10184 GCA_963574355.1 Loris lydekkerianus
TAAATTTTTTTATTCTTGATGTTATATTTTGGATAAATGGTGTTGGTGGCATTTTTATTATTTGTTTTTGTTGTTTTAAAACCAAGCCAAACCAAAAAATAAAAAAAAAAAAAAAAAAAAAAAAAAAAAAAAAAAGAAGAAGAAAGAAAGAAAGAAAATAGGATCAGGGATTAGGGTTAGTAGAAATGTATAATTTTACTATCTCTACTCAAGCATATTGTTTTGATGTAGAGTACATAGGAAGAAAGAAACTATAAATGTCATTGCTTGGAAGTTGTAATTACATCACCTCAGACTGATGCCATGGAGTCTAATGACAATATAATTAGTATAATCGTGCTGATCATGGTGGTGATATTTGGGGCTTGATTTCTGGAAATGTAAACTGTAGACATGCAACATGATAAATAAATGTAAGAATAGCATCTAGACAAGGACAATATGGAAAAAGAACTATTAGATAAAAATACATCATTTCTAGTAGAAAAGAGGCAAATTTGATTTGGAGACATCAGTCACAAATTTCCCATAAAAAGATTCTCAATTCATACTACATACAATAATTCATTCTGAAGTATCCTTGACAAATTAGCAATGCCATTTTCTGGTTGCCTGTTAGACTTGGAAAAAGAATTTGATAGGTGTTACTTTTTAATATAAATGATTAAGGGTTGCTATCTGTAACTTGCCTACAAATTGTCTTCATGTGTTAAATTTACTTCAATTCTACCTCCATTCATCTCCTTCTCTGAGAGGTGAAAGAAAGGAAAAACTAGGTCATGATGAAGAGGATATTTTATTTTATTTTAAGTCAGTTGTGCGAAATCTTCCATTTTTAGATAGGATTTTTTCCCTGATGGTGGCTTTATGATTGATAGTATTAGTGAAAATGTAAATTAATATTCATCTTCCTTTGATAAAGGCTTGAAGGGTCTCTATTTACTATAATTTTGGGACATTTAAATCTAAATATTGGTAAATATTATGCTTCTCTAATCATTGTGAAGCCACAATACAATTATTGTGAGTGTGGGGAAAAAAATGACTTAATGGTAATTTCATTTGCATTAATCTTTCATCTTCCCTGACAGGAAACGTTCATTACTAGTTCATTACTACTGGCAGATTTAGCTAACATAGAAGAAAATGGAATGAACTTTGTATGTCAGCTTGTAGTAGTAATTTTTAAAAAAACATCTACAGGCATCTTGTAAATAATATGGAGCTACTTCTTTAGTGGACAATACATGTAAATAATGGAATAAATTTGTGTTTTTATTTTATCTTTGTTTATCTCATTTACTTTGATTTAACATATATAATGTATTTCATCTCATTTACTATTGATTTTTTATATAATATATAAATAATAAATAATTAATAATATTATAATATATTACATATATTAAATCAATAGTAAATGAGATTAACTATATATTTATGTATATATTTATTTATTTATATATTTATACCACATTGAAGGACTCAGACTTTAATATATGTAATACATTATAATATTAATTATATATTATTAATATATTATATATAAAATCAATAGTAAATGAGATTATATATATATATATATATTTTTTTTTTTTTTTTTGTATATATATTTACCTTGGCCACAGTATGGCAGGTTCTGTGCCTGCAAAGGAGAAAGGATTCATTGTATATCCAATTGTGCCTGAAACCGGCTTTTGTCTTCTGAAATTGTTTTTTTAGGGTGATGAATAGCATTTGAGTTAGTTTTACATATACTCAATGACTCGCTGAGTAATTCTAATGTTCCTTTAGAAAAATCTAATGAATTGAATTTAATATAGGAATTTGTGCTTTTCAACCAGCTGCTGTTTCTGTATTTTTAACCAAAATCCAAATACTGACAGGCAGAAACCTGAGACTCAGTCATCCTTGACTGCTTTGCCCTATCTTCTGCATCCTCAGTAAATCACTAAGCTCTATTTGCTCAACTCCTTAAAATCTTGTGAAAGTTGCCTTCCCCATTCCAACTGAACCACTCAATGTTTACACCTTTTCTCTTGGATCTAATGCTGCCACGGTCTCCTAAATGGTCTTCCTATGTTTAACCTTGTGTCTCTCCAGTTTACACTCACAGTATCTGTGTGATCTATCTTTAAAAAACGCTCTTACCATTCCCTGTTTTAGACATTTCAAGGATCTACTTAGTACTTATAGCAAGAGGAGTAGGCCATAAAAATGAGAAAGGCCGGCCCAATGTGAAGAACATACCAATCCGGATAGTTGGAGAATAGACAGACTATCTAAAGGAGGCAACCACCCATCAGCTCCAGTTAATTTTTGTCAAATAATACATTTTCTTAACCTTTTGGTGTAGGGAGAACCAAAGAGGTCTGTAGGCCAATAGGATTGTAGAGTGCCAGTTTGCTCCTTCTGTCTTCTAGGACAAAGTCTGAGTCCGTCAATGTGGTATCCGAAGTCCTTTAGGATCACTTTTGTAGTACATCTTCAGCCTCATTTCTCACAGTTCCTGTCAGTTCTACCTATGGAAATCACTCTCAAAATCCTCCTATTTCTCTGTCCCCAGTGCCACTCCCCTATTTCAAGCCATTATATTCTCTCTCCTGGATTACTACAATAGTCTCTTCACTGGTCTATCAGCTTCAAATCTCTTCTTGTTCCAAACTATTTTTCAAACTGTGATCTTTATAAATGTAGCAGTGTGATTTATTGAGAATTTCATAAAGCAGTGTGACCTATTGAGAAATTACCTAGTGCTTTGTTTTCTTCTTCTGCAACTCATCAGGAAGAGATGAAAGGCATTTTTCCATCTCCCGAGAGGAAGTGGCAGTGTGTTCTAAAGAGAGATGCAACAGAGCAGCTCTCAGAAGAAATGTCTTTGCTGGCCTGGCTTCAGAGCTGGGCTAGGGGACACCCCAGGGCTCCAGGAGACTCTAACTTCACATAGCATAACAACAGATGGCTACTGGCTAGCCAGAGCCTGCAGAGCAGAAAGTTGAACATCTGTGAACTCAATTAGGCTGGTGACAGTTTTGTAAACATCTCTGTACCTAGATTTGAGCATTGTGCTCAGTATTCAATATCTAATCAGTAAATATTGTGGGACATGACGAGAGATTAAACCAAAAACTTTATGTGGCTCCTGGGGAAGATATAAATCCTCTCCTGAGATATTTAAACATAGTTTTGGAATATTCATAAAATACACTTCTAAAATCATCTATAAAACTGTTCCATTCAGGAATATAGCTCTTAAATCTTACGAATCCCTGTGCAAAAGTAGGGGCATATATTTACTAAGGATGAGTAGGGTTTTTTTTTGTTTGTTGTTATTGTTTGTTTTTTAAACAGAGCCTCAAGCTATTGCCCTGGATAGAGTACTATGGCATCACAGCTCACAGCAACCTTCAACTCCTAGGCTCAAGCGATTCTCCTGCCTCCACCTCCCAAGTAGCTGGGACTACAGACGCCTGCCTCAATGCCCAGCTATTTTTTGGCTGCAGCCATCATTGTTGTTTGGCGGGTCCTGGCTGGATTCAAACCCGCCAGCTCGGGTGTATGTGGCTGGCACCTTAGCCACTTGAGCCACAGGCACGGAGCCGGATGAGTACTTTTTCAATGTACAGAAGGAACAAAAATCTAAAGTGAGATAAAAGTGACCTAACGAAAAGTATTCATATGTTTGGTGTAAGTAACAAGGATTTAAGAACAAGTATCACTTGAAAGAATCAAATTTATTTTCTCCTTTATAAAAGTTTGTTTCAGTTCTATCTGTATAAATTACAAGTTAACTATGGGTTTCCTTATCACTTTGTAAGTTAGAACATTCTAGTTTAGAAACATATACCTTCCTCAAGTTAACTTTCAATGTTTTCTCAGAGATGAACAAATAGTTTCATCATGCTAACTCTGAAAAAAGACTCCTATATTTGATAGTCATCTACCTAATACCTAAGTAAACTAATAGCAATTCTTACATAAGGTACTAAATTTAGAAGAATTTTGAGGGAAAATCTAGATTTAGTTGTAAAAATTCCATGATCACAGTATAATGTTGACAATAGATATGGGACTAGATTTTGGTTGATGATACTTGGGTCTCATATTCCCTTGGGCCATAGATTGTCCTCAGATAATGTATTCCTCATGGACAAATATCCCTGCATAGCCCACATTCTTCCCAGGGATATATATGGGATAAATATATTCCTTGGGTTACATATTCCCCATCTAGCTTGATAATGGGTTTTTTACCTCTTTATTTATTCCACAGATGTCTGGAAAGAAGTTATTTTATTTGATCTTTACTTAACCACGCTGATTAAATTTATGGACATAAACAAATACCTCCTTGATAGATGAGGGACTTGCTACTTAACCAGGGGCTGTAAACTATGGGGTGTTCCAAGGGCGAACACATTCATCAGTTCTTATTGAGCTTAAGATAGTGTAGGCTAGTTGTTAATTCATGGGTTCTGGAATTTAATAAAATAAGTTTTAGGGGTCAATTTGTTACTTAGTGGTAGAGTGACTTTTGGCTAAATTACCTTTCTCTAAACCTATTTCTTCTCAACTAAACAGTGAGGATAGTCATTGATGCCTTAGCACACAGTTTTGAGGATTAAACTAAAGAGTAAACAGAGATTTATTAAAAGAATGCCTGCACATAGTAAATACTCTAGTAATATAAATAATTATAACAATAACTATAATTCTATAATCAGTTTTCAAGGTATAGGGTAACAGATATTAATTTGAACTGCAAGTTTACTCTAAAAGACTATCAGATTTATCAAACAAATCAGAGATAATTCGATTTACTGGATTTAGTAGTGTATTACTTTCCAAAGTGAACATAGAAAATAAATTTATAATAGTATAAAAGTATATTGCATCCATTTCTCTCTTAATTTTTCATGTAACTGCCTAGCTGAATGAATCTGCTTTCACTTTATTATGAAAGTATTTTTTCCAACATTTGTCTTAAAAACTCATTCAGATTTTGGATTTGTTTAAAAAACATAGAAGCATTTTTTAAATTAAAAATAATGTGTCAAGGTGAGGCCTTTAGACAGATCACTTAGGGTGAATTGACTGCTGTTTCATGGAAATGAGTGACTCTTCTCTGTTGTCTATCTACTTATAGGACTCATGAATTTGAGAGATGTTTTCTAATTTAGACCTTACAACTACTTTATGAGGCGAGCATCAGTAGCTCACTAGGAAAGCAGTTCTGTCCTTGCTTTTACATCTTCTCCTTTGTATCTGAAGACTAATTTCATAGTTAAGCCCAGCACATATCTAGCGCTGAGTGAGACAGTGAGCAAGACAGACTTCTGAGAATGCAGGTGGCTCAGTGGTCTAGACATTGGAACTATCAGTCTGTCAAAGGGAACATTTCATTCATTATTTGACCTTTGGTTAGGAATGTACTAAAATCTACCCCTAATGAGGAGAGTCTTCTGCTATGGAAGACTTTAAGAGAATATATATTTTTCTTTTTCCTTTAATAATGTCTTAAAAAAAAATGGCTTTTAAGGGTAAGAAAAACATCTGGTGTAGGAAGAGAGGAAAAGAAATTTTTTTTTAAATATTATAAAACAAGAATAAAAATTAATTTACACTTAGTGATGGAGAATGTCTAATCACCTTTTTTGAAGCCTGAGCCTTAGTTTCTCACCTGTAAACTGAAGGCAATAATCATCCTTGTTTTATAGTCTCCTGAACAGAATTGAATAATTCTAGGTACCCAGTGTATAATTATTTGTAACAATGTAGGTGTTCAATAAATGTTAGTATACCATCGTTCACATCTCATTTGGCTAAATCAAGATGGCAGATTGATCTTTAGGGAGGAAATACATCAAAGACAAAGCACGTTTAGTGATGGAGACATTTTAAAGCAGTGCACATTTTCTAGGTAGTTTAACATGAGAACTTATAGAGACAATTGCATAGAAAATGATGATGGAACAGACAAATGATGTGTATTCTAAACAAAACACTACCTTTCATAAATTGTTTCTTTTATTGGGAGTCCCAAAGGTCTTCAAAGTTTTCACAAGTATCAATTCTCTGAAGGAATTGACATTGCACAACTACTGCATTGCAGTTGAATTGATATTTACATAATGCTCAGGTAGGTGCACAAAAACACCAACACCCACCACATACACACATCTGGCTGTTAAGAGCTACTCTATTATCTCAAATAGACTATAAATATTTTATTTGCAAATTGAAATATTTCCCACGGACCTTCTTCATGATCATACTGTATGGCGCAAGGGCTTTCATGATACTTAAGTCATTTTGGCAGCAGCTACTTCACGTCCTTCCAAGCTGCTGGATCCCTAGCTGTATGAGATGTCTGGCCTCATTATACTAGAGTTTAATACAAATGGGCAGAAGGCTTTATATACAATTTACACAGAGAATCTCTGTCTTGTCTTTAGATTGAACAACTATTTTTTTCCTGCTTGTGGTGTGTTGCAGAACTGCCATAATTACATGGACAGCTACAGAAACTCACACTCAAAACAGGCAAACCACTTAAATAAATACATTTCACAAACAGCTTTCAAAAATGTGTCTAATCTAACCTAAATGCCCTACTAGTTGACTTAGATACCTATGGGAAGACACTGGCATCTTTGCTAATTAAGAAAGCCCGCCTTCCTGTGCTTATTTCATTCTACCACAGAGGTCTGGCTTTAAGGAAAACTTCTATAACAATTCAGATTTATAGCTTAGAAAAATGGTGTTTGTGTTTTGAATATTGTTTTTGTTAGCCTGGAAATCTGTTGCTAAGAGTACAGAGAGTGGTTGCTGATTGTCTTTAAATATTTTTGAGTTTCCAAAGCACTTTCTCATTTGATCCTCATAGGAATCATGCAAAGAAGAAAGGCAAGATTTACTATTCCATTTCTATGTGTGAAGCTTGGGGAGGCCTCTGGGTCATTGGTTTCATAAATGTGTAAGTCAGGACAAGGGGAACCCATCATTTTACTCCTTGTTAAGGATCATGCTTCCTCGCTCAGTACATTTGGCAAGGACTCAGCTGAATAAACATAAAGCCTATTGACTGACTTTTCTTGGAGCACCCATAGGCATAAAAAGAAGTCTGCCTGAACTGTCTATGGACTACTGGTCCTGGGAAGATGGAACAGGGTGGGGAAGAGCCATTTTAATCCATTTGGTATGGAAGGGACTGGACATAGGACCAATGAATTTTGCTTGAAGCTGTGACAATTGTTGAGATCAGGAAAAATATTAGCTCCAGAGCAGGAAAAAATATTTAAAAAAAAAGGAATAAATGTTTAATTGTCAGTTTAACATTGTGAAACTTAGTTATCTATAACTGAACTCAAAATTTATAGATATAAAGATATTTATATGGATGTATTTAAATATATTTGGAATGGCATGGGATAAAACTTCTAAAAAGAGTATATTTGGGGTATACTAGGTGCTAAAGTGGTCAGGTTAAAAAAGTCAGGGGTATGACTAAAGCTAGTAGTTAGTGCAAGGGTATCCTGGGAAAATTTCATTTTTTTTTCTTCTTGGTATATGCCAGGGGCTAGCTTTTATCTGTATCTCAGCAGTTGATTATACAGCAAGTCAGGCTACTAAAGGGTGGGGATGAACATGAGAGCATTATAAGGCTATTTAATTATCAACTCATATTCTCCTGAGGCTAGGTTTTACCAGATTTAGCAAATAAAAATACAGGGCATCCAGTTAAATTTGAATAAAGATAACAGAATTATTTTTCAGCATTAATACCATAGCTTAAGGATACATAATTTTTATGTATGCAAATGGTTGCAATATTTGGAGCACATGCTAAACATATTATTTATTAGAATTTCAAATTTAACTGGATGTCCTATATTTTATCTGACAAATCTAATTGAAATACTTCAGTCTGACTTACTTACATTTATAGAACTTTGGTTTGAGAGTTCTTGAGTTTTGGTCAGTAGAGATTTGTCACTTTATTTGTAATGTATTGTTTTAAAAAGTAGATCTTTGAAAATGGCTCAGTTTAAGAGGAATTTCCCTAAAGCATCAATTTACTCTCTTTCTGACCCTTCCCTTGTCCCTGTGCCCTCCCTTATTTGAGCATATGTTCTAAGCCCTCAAATCAGTGAGGAAGGTAGATGTACCAATGTGCATGGAGAGTCTGTCCATTATTCTAAACTACATTGCTAGTGGTTTGGCTGATAGAGACCTGGATGTTGTTGGTGAATAAAGGGCACCTGGTTATCCTTGGTTTATAAAGGTCTTCTGGAATGTAATCTTTTTAAGGCAAGACTATCTATAATTTGTCTTTATATTTGCAAAGCCATGTACAGTGTCAAGACTTCTGAAACATGCACTTTGGAGTCACACAGACCTGGATTTGAATTCTTATTTATATTTTCAGTTGCATGACTGTCATGAGTAATATTTTTTTTCATGTCTTTATGTGTAAACTGGTGATATAAATACCTGTAAAGCATGCAGAACCTTGTCAGCATGAAATGAAATGAATATATGTATAGAACCTGATAAATTATAATTAGTCAATATATGGCCATGACCAAATGGTAGCATTCATTAGGTGTATAATGAATTGTTTTCTCCCTTTAACAATTTATTGACAAATGCCAGTATGGTGGTAAATGTAATAGTGCCACAGTCATCAAATTAATTAATTCACCACTAGTTATGGTTCAATTATAGAGACTTTATCAATTGAATTGTAAAAAAAAAAAAATTGATTCAGGTCCCCTTTGCACATGGGAAACAGTGTTAGAAATATGAACAATACTTCTCTGCCTGTGAAAATATAATCAAATCCCCCAGGCATTAAGTGCAAGGAATATTCAGTCTTTAGTTTACTTCTATAATAGAGAGATTAAGGGAATTTGGAAAACAGCATGGTGCCCATTCTTGTTCTTTTATCAATTGATAGTAGGGAGGAAAGAATATAGGCTACTTTCACTACACAAATAAACTAGAAGATATAGAAGACTTTGACACTATTACAAGTCAAGGGTACAGGATCAGTCCTTCAAAGTACAATTCCATCTTTGAAAAAGAGAATAGGAAGCTTATTCTCAGAGACTGAAATGGAGTAGAGTGTTTGGGGAAGGGGAAGATATTACTCAAAAAGTACAAAGTTTTAGTCCTATTGGACATATAAGTTTTATTGCTCTATTGTACTACATAGTGACCACAGTTTATAATAATGCATTGAGGTGCATCTTACAAGGGTATATGTGAAACTTAGTAAATGTGGAATGTAAATGTCTTAACAAAATAACTGGGAAATTGCCAGGAAGGCTACGTTAACCAGTATGATGTAAATGTATCAACCGGTCTGTGAAACTAGTGTATGATGCCCTATGACCATATTAATGTACACAGCTATGATTTAATAAAAAAAAATTAAAATAAAAAATAAATAATGCATTGTACAGTTTAAAATGGCTGAAATGATAGATTTTTAACATTCTTACATCAAAAATGATAATTTGGTGAGGTTATTGATATGTTAAATATTGTATGCAGAACAAAACTGTACATTGTACCTCATAAATATACATAATTATTATTTTTCTTATATATTATTTTTATTTTTTTACTTAATTTTTATTAAATCATAATTGTATACATTTATGGGGTACAATGTATGACTTGATATACAATGTGGAATCCTTAAATCTAAGTGATTAACATATCCATCACCTCACTAACTTACTTTTTGTGGTAAGACATTTGTAATATACTCTTAGTTGTTTTGAAATGTACCCATACATTGCGTACATTAGGTGAGATCCTACAAAATACCCTCCTTTCACTCACCCTCCCATCTCCCTTCCCTTCTCCCCT
This sequence comes from Loris lydekkerianus, assembly GCA_963574355.1. Taxonomy (NCBI): domain Eukaryota; kingdom Metazoa; phylum Chordata; class Mammalia; order Primates; family Lorisidae; genus Loris; species Loris lydekkerianus. The sequence goes on from CAUYPK010006523.1 coordinate 9,880, forward strand.
CATTTTGGACTATATTTGTGCTTTACCATTGGTATGAATGTGTAAGGGATTATATATTGGTTCATGATAATATTGAGTACATTGGACACTTTTTTCCCATTTTTGAGATACTTTACTAAGAAGAATATGTTCCAACTACATCCAGTTAAACATAAAAGATGTAAAGTCTCCCTCTATTATGGATGCATAGTATTCCATGGTATACATATACCCACAATTTGTTTATCTTTTCATGGGTTGATGGGCATTTAGGCTACTTCCGCAACTTGGCTATTGTGAATTGGACTGCAATAAAAATTCTAGTA
>CAUYPK010006524.1:0-21166 GCA_963574355.1 Loris lydekkerianus
GGAAGAGATTTGAATATGCTCAGCATCTAGCCCTAAAGACAGGGGACGGGACCATGAATATCTCACAAGGGTACATGTGAAATTTACTAAATGGAGAACATAAATGTATTAACACAATAACTAAGAAAATGCTGTGAAGGCTATGTTAACCAGTTTGATGAAAACATTTCAAATTGTATATAAAGCCAGCACGTTGTACCCCATGATTGCATTAATGTACACAGCTATGATTTAATACAAAAAGAAGGAGGAGGAGGAGAAGGAGAAGGGGGAGGAGGAAGAGGAGGAGGAGGAGGAAAGAAAGAAGGAAGGAAGGAAGGAAGGGAGGGAGGGAGGGAGGGAGGAAGGGAGGGAATGCTGCTCTAGAAGCTGGGAAAGGCAAGGAAACTGATTGTCTTCTCTAACCTTGAACCTTCAGAGGGCAGCCTTGCCAACACTGACTTCTAACCTCCAGAACTATAGGAGAATAAATTTGTTTTGTTTCAAGCCACCAAGTTTTGGTTATTTGTTACAATAGGAAACTCCAAAGAATACAAAGTCCAAGGAATAAGAGCTCACAATTTTCTTAAAGTCACAAATAAATCAACCATTATGAGAGAGAATCTGCAAAATGCAACACATTATGGAATCATACCGCCAAATACAGCAGATAGTAGACTAAATGAAAACAGAATATAAAATAAGATTAACTACTATCTTTGAAACAATAAAAGAGACTACATAGTACAACAAAGCAATTAGACCATAAAATAAAAGTATCAAAGCAGAATTTTGTATTTTCTTAAAAATTTATTCTGAAAATCTTTGTCTTTTACCTGGAGAGTTTACTCAATTTACAGGGCTTGTGATTACAGGCAGTTCCAAATTACGAACATCTGATTTACATAAAACTTGCATTTATGAATGGAGAATATTACAGGTAACAGGTAAATGTACCTGTTCCAACTTTCATACAAATTCAACTTAAGAACAAACCTGTAGAACCTATCTCGTTCATAACCTAGGGACAACCTGTATTGATCTATTTCTTCTATACATCTTCTTTTACAATTTATCTTTGCCCTGTGCTTTGTAGACTTTTATTCATCTTTCTTTTTAAGTTTTTCAAATTGAATGAGATACTGTCTTAATTCTATTCATATGATAATCAAATAAGACAATGCTAAATAAGATAATACTCCTGTCCCCCAAGAAGTTCATACTATAGAGTCAAGAGACATAGAACCAACTAATTAGAATAAAAGGCAAGAGGTCAGTTTTTCTAAAGTAGAAGATCACTGACCTTTCTTGTGTTGTAGACGTCTTTGGCAATCTGATGCATGTGGACCATCTCTCCAAGTTTGTGCATAATGCATACGATAAATTATATAGCATTACAAAGGAATCAGAATGTGGTTATAGAAATATTCAAAAATATATTTTTTGTCATGTTATAGTAATAATGTATATATGGTCCTAATAATAAAATAATTTTGAAGTCATTAACTGTAAATAAAATATTTCACGAGATCCACAACAACTATAATGTGATATGAAAATACCTGCAATTTCTATTATTGATAAAGGCTTGATACTGCTAATAGTATTGTGCTTGGTTTCTTCCAATCAAAATCGGAGAAAATGCTAAACTTCAGTTAAAGTTAGTGAATATAAAGATGTAATTTGCTCTCCAAATTTGGTCTATAAAACCTGTTATGGGAAATAAAATATAAGCCTGATCATAAAGTTCTTTAGGTGTTAAATAGACTAAAGGAATTTGAACTTTTTTTTTCTGTGAGCAATAGGGGTCATGCAGGTCTTGCTTCAATATTGAAATTTTTGTGTTATTTTGTTGTTTTTTATTCTCTTGAATTAACAAACTATTAAGTCAGATTGACACTCTCTCCCCTACCCTAAGTACTTAGGAAAATATTCCACAAAAATACATACTACTTAGCATACAATAAAAATGACAAAGATGACACAGAGTTGCAAACCTGGAAATTTAACCACAGAGGAATGCTACCAATCTACAGGGTCAGCTCTGTCCATATTGGTCTTTGCACGTGTCCTAAAAGTTAAGATGTTTTCTGACTGCATCCCATGGTGGCAGAACAATTACCACTTTTCTGACTATCGCCTTCAAGTCCTCCACTACCTCCTGTTTGCATAGCAAGCCTGTTTTCGTTGCTGAAATGCACATGCCTCATTTTCATAATCTACTTTAGTCTATTTCTGTGCAGTAAAAGACAGTCCAATTCAGTATTCCCCACTTCAATATTAATTTGTCTTTTCAGCTGTTTCAACAGAGGATGTGTGTCTGCTGTTACAACTTGGCTCACATCCATCCTTCATTTTATTGACCTACTGAAAACAATGTCCAATGTATTCCAGCTCACATACTGAGTTTGCTGTAGCCACACATGAAACTGGGAGTGTATTTTTCTAAAAAAAAAAAAAAAAGAAAGAAAGAAACGTTCGCAAGGATAGAGATCCTTCACCTATGAATGAGAATGTAGCCGGTCCTGCATATCCATGGGTTTCTCCTCTGTGGTTTCGACCAACATGGATGAAAAATATTTGGGAAAAAAAAAAAAGGATGGTTGTGTCTGTACTGAACATGTAAGCTTTTTTTGTCATTATTCCCTAAATAATACAATGTAACAACTCTTTACATAGCATTTTACATAGCATTTATTAGTACATTATATTAGATACTATAAATAATGTAGAGATGATTTAAAGTATATAGGAGAACGTGCCATAGATTATATTCAAACATGGTGCCAATTTATGTAAGAAACTTGAGCATTCATGGATTTTGATATCTGAAGGGGCAGGATCCTGGAACAAATTTCCCATGGATACCAAGTTGACAACTGTACATCATAAAAACTGGTATAGAGAACAATGGATTAAAAGCTTTCAAAATTTCAAAGGTTAAACAGATTTCTCTTTTTTACAGAACTGAGTAGATGATGTGTGCATTCACTGTTGACCCAGGAACATTCTATGCATTTCCTTTAAATATTGATTTATAAAGGGCATTTCCTCCAACAGTTTTAGGAGAATCACTAAGGTACACATGTAGGTCATTTTGAAATAAAGTATCTGTTTGCTACAAAACAAAAAAAGAAAAAAAAAAAAAAAAACAGGCTATTTGGGGGAGAAAAAAGAAAATTATTCCCCACTATAAATTTTTCCTTAAGGTAAACACATTTATGAGATCAGGAGATGAGCAGGAAAGTTTCTTTGTGTTTTATTTGTCAATTTCCTTCAGGGTATATGATCCTTACTGAAATCGTGCACAGAAAAACTGAGTGTAATTTTAATCCTCTTTATCTGTGGTATAGTTCATAGCATTATAAAAAAGGGGGAGGGGTTGCTGTGAGTTATTTGCTATGTACATGGTCCCAAACAAATAGGAAACTGGTAGTCATTCCATAAATGAAATGGACAGTCCCAGTGGTGTTTTTCTCCAATCACTGCAATCAAAGAGGGGTAGAGTGCTTTATTTATCAGGTGAAAAGGGACTTTCTTCACTGACAGAACAAACAGAGAAGCCCTCGGAATTAGGCTCTGTTCTTCTCGCTGTTTACAAATGCCTCTTTCTCTAGGCAAGAAGCAAATCCTTCAGTCTGACTCCCAGGATTGCTGTGCCTACAAAAGCTACAAAACACATTCTCTGTTACCCTGAGTTGTTATTTTATTTAAGATAACGTCTTTGCTAGATTTCAAGAGAAAATATAATTCTGAAAGTAGGTCTCTTACAAGGACTTCTAAGAATAAAATGTTCTCTCCTTCCCTCAAATATTAATATGCATTTTTGAAAACAGTTATTTTGAAAATCCATACTTCAGGGGGGCGGAGACAAGATCGCTGACTGATGCCAGCTCTCCACAGAGGATCTCATCCAGAAGGAGAGTTAAAGGACAGAAATTTAGCAAATAACCTTGTGGATTAGAGCTGCACCAAGAGAGAAGGTTGAAGAAAACATATCAACCCCACTGAGGCCAGCTGCGACCCCAAGGATACAAACAAAAGGTAGAAAATCCATCACCAAGTGAACGAGAGTCCCCTCCCCCATGAGAACAGCACGGAGTGCCCCACAAACAAACGAGCAGAGTTCAAAGGTCGTCCCTGTACACACCACAGGAGAGACCCTCTAAAAACTGGACCTACCTCCCCTACTAGGGTGCCATGGCATTCTCCTGCCAGGCATAAAAATGTATAAAACTGTGTATATTCTCTACCTGCAAATCTGAGCTCCCAGCACTCCCTTGCACTCTCACTCTGAGGTCTAAAGGCCTGTCCAGATTCTTGGGTGATTTCTCGGGGGTGTGGACAGGGCCTAAACTGCAGTTGGTCAGTGCTGACTCTACAGCACAGGAGTGAGGAGAGGACGGTCAGCTAAGAGGGAACCACACCAGAGCAGCGGTGCCTCAAGGCACAGAGCAGCAGCTATTTTTGGCAATAATAGAGCTCACTCCCGGATATTCCAAAGCCACACCCCCTGTCTCCTTGGGCAACCAGAGGAGGTCAGGCATCTTCTCAGGTGGCAACCACCACAGAACAGATCTGGGATGGAAACACAGGCCCTGTGAGTAAAGGGTTTGCCTGAGGTGGTACCAGCCTGGGTGCAGCGCTGGGACTAGAAAATGCACGAGCAGAGCCAGGAAATTCCCAGGGTGGGGCTGACCCAGAGGACCGCTTTACTGAGCCTAAGATGCACCCAGCCCTCAGGGGATCATCAGCCTATGGACAAAGGAAGGCAGGAGGTTAGAACTGGCAGCTAATTGAATACAAACCTGCAGGAGCAAAGACAGGGCCTGAGGCACAGGCTCTGGGAACTCAAAACAACTTCTCTTCTGCAGGGGAATTTAGAATGGACAGATACAAATTCTCGCAAAGTTGTTGTGTTCTGTTCTGTCAGTAACATCAATCAGGGGTGGGGCTAGAACTCAGTGAACACCCCCCAGCCTCCATCAAGTGCCCGAGGTTGTCAGGCCTCACCTCCTCCTGCTGGATAGAGGCAGAGCACAGCAGCCTGGCTAAGCAGATATAGATTTCCTTGTGATTCAGGCAGGTGCAAACCCCTGGAGTATCTGTTTACTACAGGCAACTGGGTCACAGTCCTGCGGGGCTATCAGTGACTGGGTGTGACCAAGGTGCAAGGTGGGAAAAGAGGCATCTATCATCCCAGACTAACCTATTTTCTGGGTGAGTCCTCCTGACTTCATGGAGCACCAGAGCAAGTTATATCTGAGTTGTCACCAGACCCCTGTGATCCAGTTGCCAGAGACCTTTTCAACTCTCCCACTTGAGATAGGTGCTGACTAAGACAATTGATTTGGACCTTTTGAACTGAGCCAATTGCCCAAGGATTATTCAAGTGGTGCCCTGGGTGTGTGGTTGTAGGAAGGTTTGATTTTCCTTTTACAATTGTTGCCTGTGGGGGCGGGGTGACTTAATTGCTGGTATTTCTCCACAGCTGAGACTTCAACCCAGAGTAACTGTTTCACTAGGGTCGGACAGAGACTAGCTAAAAATAAGACAGAACCACTTAGCCCCACCACAGCAAACAGGTCCCCAGTTTCTCAGGCCATCACACCGTACAGGTCCTCAATAAAGCTCCAGGAAAAAAATCAAATGGTGTAAAATAATCATGGGGTGGAATCAATGGAAAAACTCTGGTAACATGAATAACCAGAATAGATCAAACCCTCCCCCCCCCCCCCCAAGGAAAGATATGGCAGATGTAACTAAAGATCCCATTCATACACAGCTGGCTGAGATGTCAGAAATCAAATCCAGAATTTGGATTGCAAATAAGATTAATAAAATGGAGAAAAAATTGGAATTAGAAATTTGAGGAGCAATTCAAAAGTCGGAATTAGAAATTCGAGGAGAAATTCAAAAGTTGTCCCAAGAATTTAATGAATTTAAAGACAAGACCACCAAAGATTTTGACACACTGAAGCAAGAATTTTCAGCCCTCAAAAATCTGAAAAATACAGTAGAATCCCTCAGTAACAGAGTGGACCAAGCAGAAGAAAGGGTTTCTGACATTGAAGACAAAGCTTTTGCATGCTCCCAAACTCTCAAAGAGAAAGAGAAATGGAGAGCAAAAACGGATCATTCTCTCAGAGAGCTCTGGGATAAATTAAAGAAGGCTAATATCCACCTCATTGGAATCCCCAAAAGTAATGAAGTGGCCTTGCAAGGCACAGAGGTCCATTTCCATGAAATTATGAAAGAAAATTTTCCAGACATGCCAAGAGATTCTGAAATTCAGATAGCAGACAGTTTCAGAACCCCAGCATGACTCAACCCAAATAAGACATCACCCAGGCATATCATAATTAACTTCACTAAAGTTAATATGAAGGAGAAAATTCTCAAAGCAGCCAAACTTAAGAAATCCATTACCTACAAAGGGAAGAATATTCAAATGACTGCAGATCTCTCCACTGAAACTTTTCAAGCCAGAAGAGGGTGTTCATCGACTTTTAATCTTCTAAAACAAAATAACTTTCAATCTGAATAAGACATCCCCCAGGCATATCATAATTAACTTTATTAAAGTTAATATGAAGGAGAAAATTCTGAAAGCAGCCAAACTTAAGAAATCCATTACCTACAAAGAGAAGAATATTAGAATGACTGCAGATTTCTCTCCTGAAACTTTAGCCAGAAGAGGATGGTCATCGACTTTTGATCTCCTAAAACAAAATAACTTTCAACCCCAGATCCTGTATCCAGCTAAACTGAGTTTCATTTATGATGGACAAATTAAATACTTTAATGACATTTATATGTTGAAGAAATTTGCCATAACCAAACCAGCTCTTCAGGATATTCTCGGACATATCATCCACAATGACCAGCCCAATCCTGTACCACAAAAGTAAACTCACTCAGAAACTTTTGATCAAACTCCAACTTCCACAGTGGTGAAAGGATTAAAAATGTCCACTGAAATTTAGAAAAACTTGATACCCAAAATTTTACCTGATTTATCAATATTTTCCATTAATGTGAATGGCTTAAACTGTCCTCTAAGGAGGCACAGGTCAGCTGACTGGATACAGAAACTCAGGCAAGATATTTGCTGCCTACAAGAGTCACATTTTACTTTTCTTTTTTGGCAAATTAAACCTAACTTTTATTTGAGGTTGCTTTGTGTTCCATCTGTCTCTTTTTTTTTATTGTTGGTAATTCATTGAGGGTACAATAAGACAGGTTACACTGATTGCATTTGTTAGGTAAAGTCCCTCTTGCAATTATGTCTTGCCCCCAGAAGGTGTGGCACACACCAAGGCCCCCCCTTCCCTCTCTCATGAACAGTGATTTTAATACCCTTGATCTTTTTTTTAGACAGTCTCACTTTATCACCCTTCGTAGAGTGCCCCGTCACAGCTCACAGCAACCTCCAACTCCTGGGCTTAGGTGATTCTCTTGCCTCAGCCTCCCGAGTAGCTGGGACTAGGACTACAGGCATCCACCAGAACACCTGGCTATTTTTTTGTTGCAGTTTGGCCAGGGCCAGGTTCAAACCCATCACCCTCGGTATATGGGGTATATAAGGTTGCGCCCTACCCACTGAGCCACAGGCGCCACCCCCTATTGATCTTTTTTATGTTTCTCAACCATCTCCCTTATTTACTTTTACATTCTCTTACAACCTTCTTGTTTCCACTTTCTGAACTTAGGTACAAGAAAGCCTCTTGCATTGAACCTGGTACAGTCTTTTAAAATAAACCTGTCTGGGTGAAAGGATTAGGTAGATGAAGAGGCTCAGCATTCAGAGTAGGCTTCAGCACTGATCTCAATATGCTTTGTGTTTTGATGTGGTTTGATTCTCCAGGGCCCCTACTGAGTGTCTTTGACATAGGCCTGTTACCTTCTGTCTTTACCAAAGGCAATTCTCCACATGTTCAGCACTTCCTTCTTCCTTCAACCTCTCCAGCTTGGAGCTGAATGTCATGTAATCTATAATTTCTAGAATACTATTGTTGTAGTGCCCTTTGTATTGGTCCTCAGTTAAGTTATGATGCAACAAAAAAGAAATCCCAAGTTTCAATGGTTTAACAGAACCAAACTTTCTCATTCAGCTAAAATCTGCAGGACCAGTACCTCTTCAGGTAGCTGTCTGTCCCTTACAATGACTTCTAAGAACCTAGTTTTTCCTATCTTTTTTTTTGTTTTGTTTGTTTTTACAGAGTCTCTCTTTGTCAGCCTGGGTAGAGCGCCCTAGTGTCATCATAGCTCACAGCACCTCAAACTCTTGGGCTTAAGGAATCCTCTTGGCTAAGCTTTCTGAGTAACTCCAGGCACCTGCCCCAACACCTGGCTAGTTTTTCTATTTTTAGTAGAGATGAGGGTCTTGCTTTTGCTCGACTGGTCTCAAACTTCTGAGTTCAAGCAATGCACCCACCTTGGCCTCCCAGAGTGCAAGGATTACAGATGTGAGCCTTCATGCCTGGCAAGCCTGGCTCTTTCCAACTGTGGGTCTGTTATCTCATATAAGGCTTGAGGGCACCACAGCCCAGCAGAGAGAGCTGGAAGGTCATGCAGTAGCTCTTGAATGGTTGGTTTGGCCTAGAAGTGACACCTATCACTTCTTCCAGCCCATTGCCCAGAACTACTAAAATGGTTCTACCTAACTCTAAGGGAGTTAGGAAATATGGGGAAACACATTCTGTGAGCTGGAGATATCTTTGCTTCATTTTCATTATGTATCTGTCACATACTGCAATCCTGACTCTTTCTTTCCCAGTCTGGGTAAAGCCGATCCACTGGTACTTTGGACTTTAATCTGCTATCTCTAATTCACCTATTATTGTTTAATCCAATTCTTGTTCTTTGGAGTGTTTTAACCTCCAGCCAGATGACTCTGCCTCTTTTCTCTTACTTGTGTGCCTTACAGTTATAATGTTTTCTCTCTCTTCCCCAGGCCTAGTTTTGAATCCAGTCATTTTCCAGGAGCTGTCCAGATGAAAATGGTCTGGAAATATCCCCTATACTTTCTGTAATTGACATTATTAAGAGCAAAAAACACTTTTTTTGGAATGCAGTGAAGAAAGGAAGACAAGGGAAACACTAAAACAATAAAAGCAGGTTGAACAAATCCTCTGGAAACCAAGTCCAGGAACCATTCCTGGTCCACTATCTTCCAAGGACAGTTAATACAGATCAGATGCAAAGACCTCTCAGAAAGGGCCCCCAAATGTCCAGCAGAAATCATCTTCTTCTTCTTTAGTTATGCACATCCTAGTCAGAATAAGCATTAATGTCATGCTTTTGTTTTGTTTTATTTTACTAGGCTTTTTTGTTTTGTTTTGTTTTTGAGAAAGAGTCTAACTTTGTTACCCTTGGTAGAGTGCTGTGACATCATAGCTCACAGAAACCTCAAACTCTCGGGCTCAAGTGATTCTCTTGCCTCAGCCTCCCAATTAGCTGGGACTATAGGCACCCATCAGAATGCCCGGCTTTTTTTGTTGTTGTTGTTGCAGTTGTCATTGTTGTTTAGCAGGCCCTGGCCAGGCTCGAACCTACTAACCTCAGTGTATGTGGTTGGTTCCCTACTCACTGAGCTATGGATGCTGAGCCATGCCTGGCTTTTTTTTTTTTTTTTTTTTTTTTTTGAGATGAGGTCTCACTCTTGCTCAGACTTGTGAGCTCAGGCAATCCATCTACCCCAGCCTCCTACATGCTGGGATTACAGGCATGAGCCACTGCGCCCGGCCTGATTTACTATTTTCTTTTATTTTATTGTTTGAGATTCATTGAGGGTACAAAGAATTAGAATACACTGATTTCATTTGTTAGATTAAGTCCCTCTTGTAATTGTGGGGACCCCCAGAGGTGTGCCATATACCAGGCCACTCCCTCATTTCCCTACCCTACCCCTTGTTTTAGCTCATCTACTGTCTTCATATTAGAATTTAGTACATTAGATTCTTGCTTCTCCATTCTTGTGATGCTAAGAAGAATGTGTTCCACTTCCATCCAGGTTAATACTAAAGCTGTAAAGTCTTCATCTTTTTAAATGGCTGAATAGTATTCCATGATATACATATACCACAGCTTATTAATCCATTCCTGGGTTAGTGGGCATTTATGTCGTTTCCATGTTTTGGCAATTGTAAATTGAGCTGTGATAAACAGTCTAGTACAAGTGTCCTTATGATAAGAGGGGTTTTTTTTTTATTCTGGTTTGATGCTTAATAATGGGATTGCAGGATCAAATGGGAGGTCTAATTTGAGTTCTTTGAGGATTCTTCATACTGCCTCCAAAAAGGTATATTAGTTTGCAGTCCCACCAGGAGCATAAAAGTGTTCTCTCCACATCCACACCAGCATCTGCAGCTTTGAGACTTTGTGATGTCAGCCATTCTCACTGGGTTAGGTGATATCTCAAGTGATTTCTCTGATGATTAGGGACGACAAGAATTTTTTCATGTTTGTTAGCCATTTGTCTATCTTCTTTAGAGAAGGTTCTATTCATATCTCTTGCCCAGCGATATATGGGATTGTTGGGTCTTTTTTTGTTGATTAACTTGAGTTTCTGTAGATCCTAGTTATCAAGCTTTTGTCTGATTCATAATATGCAAATATCTTCTCCCATTCTGAAAATTGTCTGTTTGCTTTGGTTGTTGCTTCCTTAGCTGTACAGAAACTTTTCAGTTTAATTAAGTCCTATTTGTTTATTTTTGTTGTTGTTGCAATTGCCAGAGAAGTCTTCTTCATAAAGTCTTTCCCCAGGGTGATATCTTCAAGTGTTTTCCCCATACTTCCTTCCATGCTTTTGTTTTTAATTAAATACACTATAAGATCAGTATTTGAGGAAACTTAAAAGAAAGGAAAATTGGCTCGGTGACTGTGGCTCAAACGGCTAAGGCGCCAGCCACATACACCTGAACGGACAGGTTCAAATCCAGCCCAGGCCCGCCAAACAACAATGATGGCTGCGACCAAAAAATAGCTGGGTGTTATGGTGGGCGCCTGTAGTTCCAGCTACTTGGGAAGCAGAGGTAGGAGAATCGTTGGAATTGGAAGTTGCTGTGAGCTGTGACCAAACAGCACTCTACCCAGGGTGACAGCTTGAGGCTCTGTCTCAAAAAAAAAAAAAAAAAAAGGAAAAGGAAAATGTATCCTCCCAACCTAAAATCTATTATTGTTTACATACTTCTTTCCAGTATATTATTTATTTTTTTTGATGCTTTACTAAAAAGAATGTATTTTAACTCCATCCAAATTAATACAAAAGATAAAGTCACTGTCCTTTTTAGTGGCTGTATAATAGTCCATGGTATACATATATTACAGCTTGTTAAACTGTTCCTGGATTGGTGGGCATTTAGGTTGTTTTCACAATTTGGCAATTGTAAATTGAGCTGAATAAACAGTCAAGTGAAAATATCCTTATGGTAAAATGATTTTTTTTTCCTTCTGGGTAGATGCCCAGTAATGGGATTGCAGGATCAAATGGGAGGTCTAGTTTGAGTTCTTTGAGGATTCTCCATACTTCCTTCCATTATCTTTCCAGTATTTATTTTTATATATTTATTAGTTTGAGTTTTTATATATTTATTAGTTTGAGTTCTTTGAGGATTCTCCATGCTTCTTTCCATTATCTTTCCAGTATTTATTTTTATATATTTATTATTATACCAAACATACACCTAGCAAATAAATAATTCCTTTTAAAGTTATATGTCCCTAAGAAGAATATAGATAAAGTTAGTGGCTTAGTCATTTACATCTTAGTAAGAAATAGCTTACGGAGTTATTTTCTTTCTTTAACAACTGGTTGAGATCAGTGAGCTAAAGGTTGGGTATAGAAGTTGCAGCAGGGGACAGGAAGGTGGTAATCCAGGGGGAGATACTGCATATGAGACTGTGGGTGGGTAGCTCATGGCACTGAGTAGCCGTTAGGTCTTGGGAAATGGAGGGCCAGTGGGGAGTGGAATATCAGAATTAGGAAAAGTAGCAAAAAAGAGAAATGGTTAGCTTCAAAAGAAAATTTTGCCAGTCTATAGTTTTGTTTTTGTTTTTGAGACACAGTCTCACTCTGTTGCCCTGGCTAGAGTGATATGGTGTCATAGCTCACAGCAACCTCAAACTCTTAGGCTTAAGTGATTCTCTTGCTTCAGCCTCCCAAGTAATTGGGACTACAGGTGCCCACCACAAAATCCAGCTAGTTTTTCTATTTTTAGTAGAGACCAGGTTTTTGCTCATACTAAAGCTGGCCTCAAATTTGTGAGCTCAAGTAATCCACCCTCCTTGGCCTTCCAGAGTGCTAGGATCATAGGCATGAGCCACTGCAGTGGTCACCAGCCTAAAGTTTTACATCACAGAGTTGGTGAACAGGAACTCACCTATTCCAGTTCCTACCTTAAGTTTCCCTTGAGTACATCCTTGCCATGTGCTCCCTAAGCTGAGCTTAAAAAGTCCAGTAGTGGACTTCCATTGATTTAGAGAAAAAGGTTCTTGGCCAGTAGCATAGGCTTGAGAATGATATCCCAGCACTCTGGGAGGCCAAGGTACAAGGATCACTGGAGCCTAGGAGTTCAAAATCATAACAAGACCTTGTTTCTACAAAAAACTGAAAATTTAAGGCCAGGGCTCAGTGCTTGAGAGAAGAGGTTGTTGCCTCTACAAGTTCAAGGTGATTTGATATCCAGCCAGGATTATCAAGGTTATTTGCAATGACTGGGGCAGAAGGTCCATGTTAAATATAACACCAGTGACACCACTGGGGACCTTAAGAAACTGTTTGTAGCCCAAACTGGCACCCTTTGGAACAAGACTGTCCTGAAGAAGTGATACATGGTTTTGTTTTTGTTTTTTGGTGCTTTTTTTTTTTTTTTGAGACAGAGCCTCAAGCTGTCACCCTGGGTAGAGTGCTGTAGCATCACAGCTCACATCAACCTCCAACTCCTGGGCTCAAGCAATTCTCCTGCCTTAGCCTCCCAAGTAGCTGGGACTACAGGCGCCTGCCACAACTCCCAGCTATTTTTTTGGTTGCAGTCATTGTTGTTTGGCGGGCCTGGGCTGGATTCGAACCCACCAGCTCAGGTGTATGTGGCTGACGCTTTAGCTACTTGAGCCACAGGCGACAAGTCAGTACATGGTTTTTAAGGACCATGTGTCTCTGGGGGGCTATAAAATCCATGATGGGATAAACCTGGGATGAACTTGAAGGTTTATTAGCAATAGAGCAGAATTCTTTCCCCCTTTCTTACCCTCTTCTCCGTTCCTCACCTCCCACCTGGTATGGATGCTTGTTTTTAAAAACTCACATTAGGCTCGGTGCCCGGAGCACAGTGGTTATGGCGCCAGCCACATACATTGAGGCTGGCAGGTTTGAACCCAGCCCAGGCCAGCTAAACAATGACAACTGCAATAAAAAATAGCCAGGCATTGTGGCAGGCGCCTGTAGTCCCAGGTATTTGGGAGATTGAGGCAAGAGAATTGCTTAAGCAATTTGAGGTTGCTGTGAGCTGTAATGCTACAGGACTCTACTGAGGGCAACATAGTGAGACTCTGTCTCAAAAATAAAAATAGAATAAAAACACATTAATAAAAACTTGGATGTTGCCTTCCTATGCTACCGAGAGGGATCTGTATGGTGTTGTTCTGGATTCCCACGGTAACTTAAAAGGAAGCTTCCACAATGCCTAGAGCCCTTGATGTCCTGCAAAAAAGGAGGAGTTATGTCCTCAAAATCCATGCAGAAGGAACCTTGACTTTCTTTTCGTTTCTGTTTTGTTTTTTTTTTTTTTAGAGACAGAGTCTTACTTTATCGCCCTCGGTAGAGTTTTGTGGCGTCACACAACTCACAGCAACCTCCAACTCCTGGGCTTAGGCGATTCTCTTGCCTCAGCCTCCCGAGTAGCTGGGACTACAGGCGTCCGCCACAATGCCTGGCTATTTTTTTGTTGCAGTTTGGCTGGGGCCGGGTTTGAACCCGCCATGCTCAGTATATGGGGCCGGCGCCCTACCCACTAAGCCACAGGCACCACCTAAGTACCCATTGAGCCACATGTACCACCTAAGTTTCTTTCTTTCCTTCTTTCTTTTTTTTTTGTAGAGACAGAGTCTCACAGTACCATGAGGTCACACGGCTCACAGCAACCTCCAACTTCTGGGCTTACACAATTCTCTTGCCTCAGCCTCCAGAGCAGCTGGGACTACAGGCACCTGCCACAATGCCCGGCTGTTTTTTTGTTTGTCCGGGACTGGGTTTGAACCCGCCACCCTCAGCATATGGGGCCAGCATCCTACTCACTGAGCCACAGGCGCCACCCCCCCCCTTTTTTTTTTTTTAGACAGAGTCTCACTTTGTCACCCTTGGTAGAGTGTAATGGCATCACAGCTCACAGCAACCTCAAACTCCTGGGCTTAAGCAATTCTCTTGCCTCAGCCTCCCATGTAGCTAGAATTACAGGTGCCTGCCACAACGTCTGGCTATTTTTTTTTTTTTTTTTTATTTGCAGTTGTCATTGTTGTTTAGTAGGCCCAGACCAGGTTTGAACCTGCCACCCTTGGTGCATGTGGCTGGCGCCGTAATCACTGTGCTACAGGTGCTAAGCCAGGAATCCTTGACTTTCAAATGAAGCAGTACATTTACAAAAGGAAAAGTTGGGTGGTGCCTGTAGCTCAGGAAGTAGGGCTCCAGCCCCATATACCAAGGGTGGCGGGGTTCAAACCCAGCCCCAGCGAAACTGCAACAAAAAAAATAGCCAGGCGTTGGGGGGGGGGTGCCTGTAGTCCCAGCTGCTTGGGAGGCTGAGGCAAGAGAATCGCTTAAGCCCAAGAGTTTGAGGTTGCTGTGAGCTGTGACACTGCAGCACTTTACCAGGGCAACATGATGAGACTCTCTCAAGAAAAGAAAGAAAAGAAAAGTGATGGTGTCTACATCCTAAATCTGAAGAGGACCTGGGAAAGCTTCTATTGACAACTTGTGCTGTTGTTGCCCTTGAAACCCCTGCTGTTGTCAGTGTCTTATCCTCTGGGAATATTGGCCTATCAAGCTATGCTGAAGTTTGCTGCTGCCACTGTAGCCACTCTTATCGCTCACCACTTCATTCTCAGAATCTTTACTAACCAGATCCAGGCAGCCTTCTCAGAGTTGCATCTTCTGGTGGTTACTGATCCCAGAGCTGACCACCAGTCTCTTACTGAGGCGTCTCATGCTAACCTGCCTACCATTGTTCTGTGTAACTCAGATTCTCCCCTGCATTATGTGGTCATTGCCGTCCCACACGACAACAAGGGAGCTCCCTCATTGGGTGTGACATGGTAGATGCTGGCCCAGGAAGTTCTCTGCACGTATGGCACCATCTCCCATGATCATGCCTGATCTCTGCTTCTACAGAGATCCTCAAGAGACTAAAAAGGAAGAGCAGGCTGCCACTGAGAAAGCTGTGACCGAGGAGGAATTTCAGGCCAAATGGACAGCTCCAGCTCTTGAGTTTGCTGCTGTTCAACCCGAGGTTGCAGACTGGGAAGAAGGCTGTGGATGCCCTCTGTGCCTAGAGAGCAGGTTCCCACAGAAGACGAGTGCCCAGCCTGCCATGGAAGCCTGGTCTGCAGCTCCCACTGCTCAGACTGCTGAATGGGTAGGAATAACCACTGAGTGGTCTTTAGCTGTTCTCCATAAGCTCTTAAACAAGATGGAAATAAGGTTGAAGAAAAATAAACATCAATTTTTAAAAATCGTGTCCACATAAAAAAAAGTTAAAAAAAGGGAAAAAGAAAGTTGAGAATGGCTCATACCTATAGTCCTAGCTACTCAAAAGGCTGAGGCAGGAGGATCCCGTGCCAAGAAGTTCAAGGCTGCAGTAAGCTATGATTGTGCCCCTGTACTCCAGCCTGGGCAACAGGGCCAGACTCGATCTCAGAAAAAAAAAAAAAAAAGAATCTTATATGTATTGAACATAAACACCAGGCACTATTCTAAGTGTTCTATGTGTATTATTTCATTTAACCTTCACAGAAACCCTATGAAATAGGTACTCTTGACCTCAACCTCATATTGTAGATGAGAAAACAGGCACAGAGAGTGACCTGCCTAAGACTTCACAGCTAGTAAGTGGCAGCAGCACTGATGCCGGACCACTTTAACTCTCTTATTTGCTCTTGTTTGTTGCTTCATGCTTAGCTAACATTTTGAATTTTAACATTTTTACAAAGCAGCAAAGAAGATTGTGATTTATACTAATGTGATAGTGAACAACAATGTGATCCCCTTATATGCACCATTTATACTACATTAGAATGGGACATAAGCCCAGGATACATCCTTTCTTCTTCCAGATCTAGGGTCTCATGTCAAACATCTGATACATTTATTATTGGGCTTTTGACTTAGGAATTTGGAACAATGGAGGGGCAAAGCAGCTCTGAACTGAGAGTCCAGCACAGTCTTAAGCTTACACATGACTCTGGATGATTGCTCACTTGTGAAATGAGAGAAATGGACTCCACTAGGAGCTGGCTAAGGGACCTTCTAATACTGAAATCTCATGTCCAAAGGAAAGGAGTAACTCTGTCCCTGGGAGGTTCCAGCACTGTGGCAGAAGGAAAGAGCAAATATATATCTTGAAAGAAGCAGACTCTCTGGTGCCCTTTGAGTAACATATTACACTGAAATGAATAAATGAGTATTTGTTCTTTGCTTTTGATGTGCGAGGCTGTTGATTGGCAATGGTTACTGTGCTTAGGTTTTCAACCGGCTCTGTTGCCCCTACTAAAAATAAGCCACCAGTGTCGGGGCTGAGTCATTTTCATACATGAATATGTGGAGGAAAAAAGTGACAAAGGTCATACAGGCTCTGTGGATTATTTCCCTTCTGACCAGACACCACCCCTTGTTCCCAACCAGCCCCTCTTTTTTTGTTTTATTTCAGATAAGTGATATACCTTAAATAGAAAACATACTCAACAGCATGTTATTGTGTTTTAATTTGTTCATATCCTGTTCTCTGCTTGTGGATTGGACTTGTTCTTATATCTGGCTTTTTACTTTTCTCAGGAAAAGTAAGAAGTTGATGTTAACAACCTTTGTAACTAAACTTTACAGTTTGCAAACTGATTCCACGTAAATGGTTTCTTTTGAATGTTAAGTCATCCCCCTGGTGATCCAGTGACCTGAGGATATGTTCCTGTATTCTCTTGCAGTAGTAAAGTCTTATTGGGACAGGACCCAACCCAGCAATATTGTAAAGTGATTTTGCCTTGTTTTAAGTTAGTCTTTCTATTCATTTTCTGCGGATTCTTTCCCACCTTCTGGAATCTCCATTTTACACTCCCCCATCTCCAGGGCCACTGCCCTCATTTCGTTTTCTGCTCAAAGCCTCTCCTTCTTTGGGAGGGGCTTGCTCTGTCACTGAGGCTGGAGTACAATGGTATGATTATGACTGACTAGAGCCTCAAACTCCTGGGCTCAAGGGATCCTTTTGCCTCAGCCTCCTGAGTAGCTGGGACTTCAGGAGTGTGGTACCATGCATGGGCAAATATTAAAACTTTTTGTAAAAATGGGGTTTTGCTCTGTTGTCCATGCTAATCTCAAAATCCTGTGCTCAAGTGATTCTCCTGCCTCAGCCTCCCAAAGTGCTGGGATTACAGGCATGAGGCCCTGCAACTATCCTCAAAGGCTGTCACTCTTTGGGCCTCAGTCTCCTTAGCTATAACATGAGAGGAAAGTTGGGGCAGGAAAACACTAAAGTTATTTCTTAATCCAACATTTTTTCCCTCAAATTACCTTCTTCATAAACTCCAAAATTAGCTCAGGCTTCTTTCCCTTACCCAGTAAAATTCCCATTCCCTTAGGGTAACTGATTTGAACTAGCTATTTGGTAGAAAGAGTTGACTAAAAACATAAAGGGTAAATATCAGATCATGTCTTTCATAAAATAATTCTACCTGAGTATTAGACAAAACAAGACTTAAATACATTCATAAATTAATGACATCAAATGGTTTGTCCAGTTACCATCTTTCTTTCTCTCCTTTATTTGGAGACAGAGTCTCATGTTGTCACCCTTAGTAGAGTGCTGTGGCGTCACAGCTCACAGCAACCTCAAACTCCTGAACTTAAGTGATTCTCTTGTCTCAGCCTCCCAAGTAACTGGGACTATAGGCGCCTACCACGAAGCCAGCTGTTTTTAGAGATGAGGTCTCGCTCTGGCTCAGGCTGGGTTTGAACCTGTAAGCTCAGGCAATCCACCCACCTCAGCCTCCTAGAGTGCTAGGATTACAGACATGAGCTACTAGGCCCGGCCTCAGTTACCATCTTCCTTTGAGATCCAGTTCAGAGCATTTCAAACCAAAGGTGTTCAAAACAAACTCAGTATTTTATTTTAAAAAGCTGCTTTCCTCTTGATTTAGCTATCTCTATTGGTAGTACTTCCATTTATTACCCAATCAGAAGTCTATGTGTTCTTCTCTGTGGCCTTTTTTTTTTTTTTTTGGGACAGAGTCTTACTTTATCGCCCTCGGTAGAGTGCCATGGCATCACACAGCTCACAGCAACCTCCAACTCCTGGGCTTAAGCGATTCTCTTCCCTCAGCCTCCCGAGTAGCTGGGACTACAGGTGCCCACCACAATGCCAGGTTATTTTTGTTGTTGTTGTTGCAATTTGGCTAGGACTGGGTTCGAACCTGTCACCCTCTGTATATGGGGCCAGCGCTCTACCCACTGAGCCACGGGCACTGCCCTAAGGTATTTGTTCACCATTTTCTTTACCTTTTTTTGTTGTTGTTGTTGCAGTTTTTGGCCAGAACTGGGCTCAAACCCACCAACCTTGGCATATGGAGCCAGCACCCTAGTCCTTGCGCCACAGGCGCCGCCCTTTCTCTGTCATCCTTTAAAAATACTGAATTCTGCATAGATCTCTTTTAATGTTTCTCACACCCATACCATTGCCATTACCTTAGCAATGGGGAGAATGGGAAGTTATCTGGGGAGATGTACAGATACAGATGGAATGCAGAGACAAAGATCTAAGTAGATCAGTTTAAACATGTGCACCAGGACAGTTAACCTGACCAAAGTTTTTGATCTCTATTCACAACATTCCATCTTAACCACCACTTTTAGCACACCAGTAGCTTGGCCTGCAGAGTTTCCAAGATAGAAAAATATTTCACTATAAGATTTAATGAGGATATAGAAGTTGGGATGGAGGAAGAACACATGGGAAAGGGGCCTTACTTTTCAGCCCGGAAGACTGGTAAGATGGAAGCAAGAACAGGAACAAAGAGAATAAAACTTCTGGAAAAGTGTCCACATTTTTGGAAGTCCAGGCTTTGTTCCAGAGAATAGGAGGTGCATTGGATAAGTGAAAGTAATGCTGAAAGTGCTACCCTCTTCTCATCTGGGGCTCTGAAAGATGCCGCCCTGAAGCCTACTCCATACCAACCTAGGGAACAAGCACACCAAACCGTGCTGTGGGATCAGGCCTTGGAAGGCTCATAGGTTTAGTTTTCCCAAGCCTTACCTGGGAATCTGGGATGGGAATGGGTGGCAGGCAGCAGGTGGTGCTAAGGAGCGGGCTGCAGAGATGGCTACCATTACAGCCAGACTTCAGAGATGTCTCATGTAGCATTAGAGTCAAAAGAGACCAGTTAGACAGGGAGAAATGCCAAAAGAAGATATTGGGTGGCGCCTGTGGCTCAGTGAGTAGGGCGCCGGCCCCATATACCGAGGGTGGTGGGTTCAAACCCAGCCCCGGCCCCGAACTGCAACAACAAAAAAAGTAGCCAGGCGTTGTGGCAGGTGCCTGTAGTCCCAGCTGCTTGGGAGGCTGAGGCAGGAGAATTGCAGAAGCCCAAGAGCTGGAGGTTGCTGTGAGTCCTGTGACTTCACGGCACTCTACCGAGGACGGTAAAGTGAGACTCTGTCTCTACAAAAAAAAAAAAAAAAAAAAGAGAGAGATTCTGAGTTTCAGTAGCTCAAAATTTCAGCTTCGGAGCCCAGCTGGATATCCAGAGATCAAGAGAACAAGGAACATGGCTTAGGGACAAGAAGACAGAGCAGAGAGCAAAGGTCACGGTTACTGCATAGATCCGAACTCTCCATACATCCTTATCTATCTCGAGTGGCAGAAACCAGACTTCTCCTCCCACATTCTAAATACTCTTTTTTTTTTTTTTTTTTTAAATCTCATAGTAGCCTTTATTTCAGTGATCAAAATAATGCAGTAAATAGAATCTATACTGATTTAACATTAGACATAGACCTCTACCTGAAACTCCTATTAATTTTTGACTGGCCTAAATCTTTACAACTTGTTTAGGCACATCTTTAAATTATCTGTGCCCTGATATACAGGGTAAAGTTAACTCCTTCCTTGTGGCTATCAGAATTATGTTTACAAGATAGATTCCTTTGCAGTTAAAGGCTTCTAAATTCTGACTTCCTATAATACCTTGAGACCATACTTTATATAAATCACAGTATAGGGAGGGAAATAATCTAGAAAGCTGAAGTGCACTGTATGAATACTCTATAGATCTTTTTTCCAACAATGATAATTGACCACTAAGGAGGCCCATAGTTAAGTGCCAAATTATTCTTCACCCATTGCCATACTTTCTGAAAGACACAATGCTCTCCCCAGAAATCTGAAATGAATCCACATAAGTGAGAGATTTTACCTATGTAGTCCCACTATCAAATTACAGAAAGCAGTTCCACTATCAAAATTACTGGAAGCAGTTAAGGGGACTTTAAGAAAAGCATAGTCCCACCCACAGTAATACATCTAATAGTTTTCCATTCATCTGTCAATTATTTTCACAAGATTGGCATTAAAAAACACAACCAAATACACACATAACCCTCAAGCCCCCACACACAAAAATTGGTCTTTGTTCATTCTCAGATGATATGATGTCCCAAGAATGACAGAAGGTGGGAGCCAATCTCCCCATAGCCATTTCTTAAATCATCTCATAAACAGCTCTTCATTTCTTGAACTACCTTCCTCTTCCAAAAAGGTAAAGCTGAGATCAGTCAGAAAGGCTTTCTGAGAAGACTGGCTTGGATTTCTGGGTCTGTTCCAGTCGGTTCAAGATGAATTGGCTTGTATCAATGAAGCGCTCAACGCAGTTCACAAAACAGGCCTCAGCCCGACTGTCCAACTTTGGCCCAGGCTTGTCCATGCACTTCTCC
>CAUYPK010006525.1:0-48246 GCA_963574355.1 Loris lydekkerianus
TTACTAAATGCAGAATACAAATGTCTACATACAATAACTAAGAAAATGCCATGAAGGCTACGTTGAACAGTTTGATGAGATTATTTCAGATTGTATATGAAACCAGCACATTGTACCCCTTGATTGCACTAATAATGTACATAGCTATGATTTAACAATAAATAAAAAAAGAGACAGGTGTTCTAAAAACTTGGTGGCTTATGGACATGTTTTATCTAAAACACGGTTTTAAAACATCTTTTTAATTGGATAGATATAATCTAAAATGGCTGCCATTTAAAAATTGCAATCCGTTTTCTACCTCCCATAATGTGGAGGCTTAAATTCCCCTTAGGAAGAAGTATTTCAATGTTTCCAGTCAACCATCCAAATGGACACTTTAGTTAAAACAAAATGAAGGCCGAGCATGTGCTCTGGAATGGAGTTCTGGGCAGTGAGGGGGCACAAGCTGCAGGTGCCTCTCTGCAGATTACAGACCTTCTCAAGATGGAATCCCTGGGCCCCAGATGCTGAGTGTCCTGCAGAGGAGGGGCAAGATGTGCACAGAAACTTCTGGGTATGGAAAACTTCCTTCAGGAAATAACCAGGAGACAGGAAATGAAAGAAGCAGCTTCCCTTGAGAGGCCGACGAACAGTGGGGCTGTGAACTGGAAGATGAGCCCGTTCCTCCCTGTGCCTCGAGACAGCATCTGGGGAGTGTTAGGGGCTGACAGCCTGGAAGTGGGCCTGGGGAGCCTCCAGAACAACCTAGAGGCAGGCTGTTGTCCTGGGTTAAGGGTAACAGTGGATAGTGGAGCGGCCAGGAATGGAACACGGCACAGGTGATATGGAGACCAACAGAGACTGGTTTGAAAGCACATTAGCTCTTTTGGAGAAGTCTATAAATCGTTACTATGGTGATGTTCACACTGACTTTTAGAATGATAGGATAGAAGAATGTGCCAGACATGTAGCTGGAACAGACTTTAGCCATTGTAATTTTAGTACCAACCATTAAAGTAACTGGATTTGACCCAAAGAAAATCAGCCTGTGGTTTTCTTGTCCTGCCCTGTTGCTTGTCATACCCAGTTGCTTGCCCTGCCCTGACCAGCTCTTCTTCCTTCACTTCAGCATCCCCTAAGGAGCTGTCCCAAAATAACCCCTCAGAAGCCACATCCCCAGGGCATACAGAAATTAAGCCTTTGGGTCTGACATTTCTACTTCTTTTTTTTAATTTCCAAGTAATTCTGTCTTACAGGCATTTTCAAGAAAAATTGGGTTAAAGCTTGCAGAAATTAAATGAGAATAAGTAACAGCAAACATTTTCCACAAAGGACTTTCCCTCACGGTTGCATTTTATGTCTCCAACTCATTGGTAAGGTAAGTTCCTGAAGTTAAGGGACCAGCTTTCACCTCCTCGTACTTCTCACAGGAGGTAACTTGGTACTTACTGTGAAGAAACTCAGTGAACACTCGTGTGTGCAGGACATCTGAACCACGCAGCACCCGCTTCTCAGTGATTCTACTTCCCCTGCCCTCAATGATGGACATGGGCATCTGCCCATCTTGTAATGGGCAGACTTGGCCACGAGTACTGGCCCCTTCCCTTGGTGCTTTTGCTGCATTCTTTATTTGTAACCTAGTCTTTGTACAATTGGTTCCCACTAAATGCCACATTATTTTGGTATTTTCTTAATTTTCCTGTGCTATTTGCATCACAGCATTTATCTTTTTTGCTGAAGATGTTAACAACTCCTTACTACCCTGTTTCCCCAAATATAAGACATCCTCTGAAAATAAGACCTACTTACAGGAAAGATAAGATGTCCCCTGAAAATAAGACCTAGCGCATCTTTGGGAGCAAACCTTAATATAAGACACTGCCTTATCTTTGGGGAAACATATAAATGGGGAAAATATAAAAACACCTTAATGGTGTCATCTCAGTAAATTATAAAAATAGTGAATGGCAGTCCCATAGTTTCTGACCAAGGGACCAGATTAAGGTTCAGGCTGGGCTTGATGCTGCCATCAGTGTCACTTCCTGACCATTTTGTGCAAGTAAATTTTGAATGTTAAGAAATAAAAAGGAAATTCAATAGGAATTGAACTTGGGAAGACAAAAGCCTTGCCACATTCTAGCAAAGCTGGACTTGCTCCCCCAGCTGGGGCCCAAAGCCAAGACTTCCCCAGTCCCAGGATTCTCTCAGCCCTTCACTCCCACCCATGTGTCCCCTTAGGGAGGTTGCCTGGCTCTGGCGCCAGCACAAGTCCCATGGTGTCCCTCCTGTTCACCTGAGAGGAACCTCCTGCTCTCATCTGGTCTCCAACCTGAAACCCCTTCCTTTCCTGGAACCAGCTTTATTTCTGCCCTTACATAGTGACAAACCTTCTTCATGGTCCAAGGTGGATCTACATTTGCCCAAACCCTTCCTTGCACACTCCCAGTTCACCCTGATGTCCTTCTGCTGTGAAACTCTGGTCAGCACTGCTCAGCTCAGTCTCCCACTGTGCGGCTACCTCTGGGCAGTTGCAGGCACTGGTTGGGAGGCTGTCAAGCTGCTGGGCACTGAGAGAAGGGATCTGTGAACCTCTGTGTCTCCGCAGGTCCAGCAGGCCTCCTAGAGATCACCTGCTCAGAGCATCCCAGGACATTTTCCTTGTTCTTACACCAAGCCTATTGCTCTGACCACTCAGCCTCCTCCTTCTCCTCCTGAACCAGCATCAGACGTCTGTCTTGGCATTTCATTCACTCTACTCCGCCCTCTCCGTGATCTCCCTACACCTACTTCATGCAAACCCCTACTGAAATGAAATGCCTACTGAACATTCTTCTTCCTCCACTTACTGACAGCAAAACGACCGATGCTGACTCCTGTAGTCAAACAATTTATATCATCTAGAAGCAGGATTTACAAATGTTCTCACATTCTAGTCTAAGAGGAATTAAGTGCACTTTTTGTTGCTGTCTCAGAATTTTGGCAGAGGCTCTAAGTTTGAGAACCATTGGTTTCATCCACTTACAGAGAACTAAATAAGAGACCTTGGACTTATAACCTTAGGCCAAGGGAGCAGGGTGCTTTATGAGGACCACACAGAAAGTTCTATGTCCTGGAACTTGAGGCTGTACAGGTGATGTACACCCTCCAGAAATTTTTTTTTTTTTTTTTTTAAAGTCTAAAGGCAAGAACAGAGATTCATGTTGGGGCAGCACCTAGAGGCTGCCATGAGCAGACTTCAAGCCCGAGGTCCACAATGGCTACTTCTAATCCCTACCTCTCCCTGCGCCAGTCCCTCTGCCTCAATTCTGGAGGAGCTAAAAAAGGAGTAACTAGGAGAAAAAGGGTATGAGAACAAGGAAAAGGAAGTGTGTAAGGAAAGCAAGGTAAGACTGAAGTGTGGGAGAGGAAGTTTACATTAGGTGGTAAGATTAGAGTACTTAGTTAATCTTTTATATTGGACAACTCTGGACATTTCCATACCTGAAAATGAACATGGCTAATGAATCCTCCTTAGATTTACTCCAAAGCTTGGGGAGAACAATTCTAGAGTGAACTGGGGGAGTGAGAGAGAATTTAGTTTCTTTCTCCATGTACCCTTTCCAGTTTACCTGCTTTAATAAAATGATGACAATTACAAGAGTATATGTTACCGTATCACCCCATTAGACTGTGCCTTAAGATAACTACCAGGTGTCTGCCTGCTACAGTGAGGATAGTGGGTGTGTCACTCACTCAACACGGGTTGAATAATCCCCACATGAACTTTTCTCTTCCCCCACTCCCTTCTCAGCTTCACATTCTTTTTCATCTCTCATGGGAAGAGCACCATTTAGAATCAAAGCTTATTTGCAACTATGTTGATGCAGGAAATGAGATTATATTCAAGAAGATGCCCCAAAGAGCCACTTTCCTTGCGAATTGCTGCATGTCCTAAGGAAATCAAAATCTGGCAACATGAAAAAAAAATAATGTCCGAACAAGCAAGAACCCCCCTCGCTGAAAGCTTGTGCTGCCAGCTGCATGTGCTGCATGTGAAACATCCTAGTTACTTCAGCTGCTATTCGAAATACAAAATTATTTACATTATCTGGTTTCCTTTCCATTTGTGGATAAAACATAATGGTGTCATAAATATTATCTGGCTGTGACAGTTTATCACTGATGCTGAACGTTTTTCAACTAGCTATAGCTGACAGCGTAAACATCCCAGCGTTTCTTAGGGGTTAACTTAAATGTTTATACTTTAAAAGGAAACTCATCTCCCCTCACATTCGCTAGGTGTCTTGTACAACATATGCGACTTTAATTTCTGCTGCTGTATCATATCACACTGAAGAATTTTATATTTAATAATAAAAAATGAGCAAAAATAAGGCAACTATGATCATAAGACTACTTAGTCACACACATTTCCACCAAGAAAAACATACCTATTTTGTTCCATACAAAAGAGATTCTAGGGCAGAAAGGAGGGAAGAAGAGAACATTTTCAAGGCAGAAGAAAACAGAAAACATATCCTAATGTCAAGGCAAATGTCTGTCTCACCGTAGTATAAATTCTGGGGCCACTTTGGAATCCAAGCCAAACACTTCTAGAGAGAATGAAATAAATTAACATTTACTGGCTATAACTTCCTAGACGTCCTACATATTCCCTTCTACAACACTGCATGTTTATCCTGCTATATAGACAAGAAAACTGAAGCTGAGAAACGTTAAAGGAAAATGACAAGCCCATAGAGTTTAGCACAAAGTTGCTGCCCTTTGTATTTTTCAGATGAGGCCTGGCTGCAAGGTCTTCAAAGTCCCAGAAAGCTTCATGAGTCAAAGACTCTTAGGATTTTCTTCTCAGTGATAAGAAAAAAAATAAGAAATCATTCTTAAGGTGGAAGCCTCATAACTCTTCCCCTAAAACCAACCCAACGCACCTGCGTGGAATCCAACACGAGATAAGTACAAGGGAACAGAGAGAGCCACACAGGTGAAGCCCTCTCCCTGATCACATTCCTGATTTTGAGTGTAATATATCGGAAGCTTGCCTCAGTTTCTCTGAGCTTCTGGATTTTCCCTAATCTGACTTTAATTTATCCTTGGTGTAAAGAAATTCCTGCTCAATCTTTGTGTCTTTTCAGATTCAAGACACTGGTTCCTCTAGACTTGACCTGTATTTTATGAATTATCACTTTATCCGTCAATTATCTGTCACTTTTCACAGCATTCCACAAGTACTGACCACAGGTCATCCCTGAGTATGTCATGATCTAGAACAATGAGCTCACATTACATAAATCTGATACGCTTTTATTCTTCTGAAACATCTTTTTTAATGCAAGACATTTATTAGTACCTTTAGTCTCAAAAACTCAATGGCATAGAACAGAAAATTGGAAAGGGAAATGTTTCTTCATGTATTTATTTGCTAAGGGTATTAAATCCTAAGATGTGCTGCACAGGTACTATCAAGGGATCTGCCCCGCTGGTGGGCTACCATGATTTATGGCCTATAAGTCATAATGCAGATTTTATTTTATATGTGTATGCCTTAGTTATATTACAGCTGATGTGTTTCGCTTTTCTTTAGAAAAAAATATAGATCACTTATATTCAAAGTTTAAAGTAATTCTGAAGACCATGTAGCCCCAAAACATGACCTTATGGGGAAAAGTTTAAGTTGCTTGGCCAATACCTCTTTAAAGAGGTGAAATGGGAAGACAGGTTTCTGAGTTCTGGGGGTTTCCATAGATTCTCTTGTAGTTAAAGGATGATCTTTTTTTTTAATTCTTGGCTTTTGTCTTAGAAATTATTTCCTGTTAATAATTTATCATAAAACTAGTTTTCAGATATTTGAAAAATTGTATCAATTATCATCAATTTATATTACACTCTTCACTGTTGATAATATTTTCTTCCTATCTTTTTAAATCTTTACTTATCTAATGCCAGAATTTAGAATTATGCCTAGACGCTCAATAAATATTTGTTGAATACCTAAATCAATAAGATCATTCTTTGAACTCTGATCTAACCCAACAAAATATTACACATGCCACTTAGAAACTCCCCTTTGGTATAATTGGTCCTAACTAAGTTGATTGAAACAATATTACACAAAGAAATGTTTGGGACTATAATATCCTCATGAAAATAAAGGAGAGCAGCAAGTATAATGTCTTTTTAAAAGCTGAACATAATATCAAACTCTCAGAACATCATTAGATTGTATAATAATAAAAATAACAGCCCATGTAAGGAGTGTTTGCTACATGTCAAGTATTTTGTTAGTTCCTTTCTATGTTTATCACCTAATAGGGTGCTCAAAGCTGCCTTTATGGCAGACACTATTAATAATCATTCGCTACCTTAAAAGCGAAGAAACTAGTCTTAAAAGTCAGAAAACTAATAGTGCTTGGAAAGTAAACTGAACTTGAGTCTTTCTTGCTCCAACACGTTTAAGGCTATACATGGTTGGTTGTCTTACTAAATTGATTTAAAAATAGGTAAACGAAAATAAAAACAAGAATAGTTCTTATGAATTACTCATTTCCTTTGTGACTTATCTGCCTTTTTGGAAAGTTTCATTTACTTACAAAAATCACACAGAAAAATTAGTAATGACAAAAAACACTGCAGTACTAATTTTGTTAACTTTTAATTTTCCTAAAAATAACATTATAAATCAAATGGAAATAATAACTTTTAAAAACCCAAACTAATTTTAAATACTTCATTCCAATCAGAACCTATTGCACAGTTGCAAATCAGAGAACAGCAGTCTTCCCAGTTAACTTCACCCATGATTCTACCTTCTTGGTTAAGGAAAACTATGACCCAGTATGGAATGCTAATCTTTTATCACACATTTATGATTTAACAGCTTGGAAATGATGACCAAGAAAAATACTAGTCAATAGCTTTCATGATGTACATGACAAAATGCTAAAGAATTAATTTTAGGGGTGCTAGTTTTTCTAGACACAGCTCAGAAACTCATAAATGAGATATACCTCACCATAATAAATGTACAGTCTATGTTTATACTATATTCTCTCTTTTCTATACTTTTCTGGGGTGGTATGCTTAATTCATATATTAAAAATAAGTTCATCTAATGTATTTTAAAACTTTATAAAAAGTTCTAGGTCACATGGGAAAACTTGACCTATGACAGCAATTTGGAGCATTTGGTGTATTAGATATTAAATATGCAACAGTGAGCAAAACAATGTAGCTTTCAAGACAGAATAAACAGATGACTGTAAAGGAGTAGACTCCCAAATTAATACAATATAAAGATGGTATTTATTTTAAATCAATGGGGAAATATATTTTATTCAATAAAAAATGTACAAAAAGAAAAAAACGTAGAAAAAGCAATTTGCAGATTTTTAGTGAGGTCTGAATAAAATTACATTCATATAAAATTCTCAATACTAAAATAAAATGCACATGCATCAAATATTTTAAAAAGTAGAACTATAAAATAACTAGAAAATATTTGCAGCAAATATCTGTAATAATCTTAAGTACAGCAAAGATCCTCTTAAAAATAATAATAAAGAAAAAATGACAACAAAAGCCTAAACTTACACAGAAAACAATACCTTTAACTACTGAAAAATTCACAGCTTAAATAGACACATCATAAAAAGACTTCCAAATTAAATTATTTATTGGTAAAAATATCTGCAGCATATATGATACACAAATACCATATAAGAATATATGAAATATTTATAAAAGTGAACTATAATAAAGAATTTCTTATGAATTTAGTAAGAAATGTTTATCTAAAATGTACAATTAAAAGAAAATAGCCTTAATAACTAGTAGTAAACAATGAAAACTTACTCAAGTTTCTTAGTTATTGGAGAAAGGCAACTTAACATGAAATAGCACGTTTCACCTGAAACTGGCAAAGATGCACAAGAGTCAAAGTGGCTGGGCCTGGGGGTTCACCTGTAACCTGCACTCTGAGAGGCCGAGGCTGGAGGATATCGTGAGCTGAGGGGTTCAAGAGCAGCCTGAAAAAGAGTAAGAGCCTGTCTCCACTAAAGATAGAAAAATTATCAGGCCTTGTGGCAGCTGCCTGTAGTCTCAGGTACTTAGAAGGCTGAGGCAGAAGGATTGAACCCAGGAGTTGAGATTGCTGTGAGTCAGGCTAATGCCAGGGCACTCTAGCCTGGGGAAATTAACTAACTAACTAATGAAAGGAACCTCAGCGTAGAGGGGACAAAGAAACTATCTTCTCGTATAGTTTTGGGGAGAGTGGCAATTGGTGCAAACTTCCCAGAGGAACTTTTGGAACTAAGTTTTGGAACCCTCACACTTTAAATGTGTAATAAAATATCTTTGCCTAGGCAACTCTGCTTCCAAATCATATTCTAAAAGTGTGACTAGACTAGAAATACAGAGATGTACATAAGGAAGATCCCTAAAGAGCTGTTTTATAGTGAAATACAGAGCATCCTAAATACGCTTCAGCACAGGACTGTCAGAATAGGCTCAATCACCTACTGACCCTATTCTTGGTATGAACAATGAGCACAATGCCTGAAGTATAAGATGCAGGTTATGAAATAATACGTGAGATGCAAGAAAAGAGTGTGTGTGTGTGTATTCATGTGCACACACACGTACACTTTGCAAACGGGCTGGAAGAGAATATGTCCAATGTTAACAACAATTATTCACAAGTGGTAATGATTAAAGATGAGTTTTTCCCCTCTTTCTGTGAAAGTTGGCTAATTTTCCTCAGCCAACATAATAGTTTACAATCAGAAAATTCATCATTTATTATGAAAATAGTATATTCAGTGAAAATGAGGTATAATAACTTAAAATTTCACTTCTAGTATGACATTTAAGAACGTGCAGGATCACAACAATAATCATGCTGGCAAGTGGTTCTCAAAAAATAAATAAATAAAACCCAATGACAATGCTTTGCTAAGTCATTATGACTGTTGTTCTTTTCCTCCAAATTTTGGTACAAAATTTAATCTATGCCATAATTATCTACTACATAACATGCAAATTGAATACATATTTATTTAAGGAAACTACAGATGTTACAGTTTGCCACAAAGTTATTGTCAGAGCAATTGAATCAATTTAAATATATGTTATTTGTGGAAATGGCAATTTACTACATAGGAATTATGGTAAATTGTGGTCCGTGTAGAAAGGGTTGGAGAAAGCTATCTTCTGAAATCAAACCTAGTGAAAGTCATCACATTATAGTAACAACTACGGCAATAATAACTACAATTTATTGATCCCTTAGAACGACAGGCTGTGAAGCAAGCACTTTACACACTGTCTCAGCGGTAGCCCTTACAACAGTCTTGGATAAAAGGTATTGGTATCTCCATCTCACAAATGAGAAAGCTCACACAAGTGCCAACACTTTGTCTAAGGCCACCTACTTGTAAAGATAATAAAATTTGAAATTAAGTTTCTCTGATTCTACCCAAGTTCTTATCTACTAAGCTGCATACTAAGCGTGGTCTTTCTGTCATGTGACTATCAGAAGATAAGCCTTTAAATAAAATCACTTGTGAACAATGGTGTAGATGGTGACTTGAGAAGTATGTACTTAGAAACCTGAGCAACCAGGGTGTATCCCTGGGTAGACCTGACAGGATTACATCTGATAGCTATGTAACCACATTTTACTGTGTTGGTGCATTTGAGATCTAACGAGAGGAGGACTCAACTTGAAAGTGCTTGTTATCATCTACATATTATCCAAGGTAAAGATATACTTTAAAATACAAATAATAGCACAGCCTGAATGAACTCTCTCTCAAGACCATATAATTCTATTCTGATGACTTTATCAACAACCATATCATTGTCTGATTCCTAATTTGGTTGACCTTTCAAAAACAGTGACACAAACACACACACACACCCAGATAAACAGATGGTTAGAAGTACAAACTACAGTGTCTACTGTACAAGTGCATGATCCTGCAGAGACTAGGCCGGTGTTCCAGTTACCCACTGCCATGCAACAAACCATTAAAAATGGTGGTGGCTTAATTTTTTTTATTAATTTTACTGAAAATTTTAAGTAGAAATAAATTTAAGCAGGATTTGGTGGAGGCAAATCCACTTAGCAACAGCCAGGAGGCTTAGAAGTTGGAAGATAGAATTGCCTGAAAGCCCACTCAGTCACTCAAAGGGTCTTCGTTGGTGGTAAGACTCAAACTTCTGAGTGCTGGTAACCTGGACTCCTTGCTCCTCTTCCTCTGTTTCCATATGGTCTCTCCAACATGGAGCATTTTATATGTTGGATGAGAGCTGCCAGCGTGTATGATCCAAATGAGAGAAAATTAGATGCTACTTTGCCTTTTATGATCTAGCTTCAGAAGTAACACAGAATCAGTTCTGTGGTTTCTATTCTTTAGAAATAAGTCATGAAGTCTAACCTAGGTCTAAAGAAAGGTGAACTAGAACCTGACACTTGATAATAGAAGTATTACAGACACATTTTAAAACAACCACACAGAGGAGACAATCCAAAATAGCAGCCGAGTAACAGCTTCCCTGCAACAGGGCACAGTTAGTCTGGGGAGATAAGATTTCAGGCATCTCTGGCTGGTGGGATCTGCCTATAATCATCCCTTTGAGGATACAGGAAGTCAGCAAGGGACTTCTGGACCCCAAGAGGAGGACAAAAACAGTGGAAAACTGACAAGTGGTTGTGTGTGTCCAATCGACCTAACCCCGCCAACAGCCATCAGTACAAGTAGCAGTGAGGAGGAAAACTGGAAAGGCCTTACTTTTGAACTGCTTTGGGCATTTTGGACTTGGCACTCAGTTGAACTGCCTTAGTGGAGAGGTTGAGCAGGAGTGTGGAGAACTTTGGGCATTGTCTAGGGCCCCAGATTGAGCCGCTGAGCTGGACGGAACTAATAGTGTTTGGCTGTGGTCTGCAGGGAGCCATTGTGAGAGAACTACCCCGGCAAGCTCTGCCCTCAGGGTCGCAGAGCAGGGATTGGGCGGGAGCTAGTAACCTAGTAACTGAGCAGCCTAAAAACGGGGACTGAGCTACCTTACAGCCTTAACCCACAGAGGAAGTATGAGACTGGTTTTGGCACACTGGAGCCTCGGACTATTGCCCTGGGTAGAGTGCTGTGGTGTCACAGCTCATAGCAAACTTCTGGGCTTGGCGCCACCCAGACCTCCATAAGAGCTGCGCCATGACCCCCGATAGGCGACCTGTGCCTGCCGGGCCTCCGCATGCCCTACCCAAGAACTGCAGGAGCTGTGCAACCCCGCATCCTCCCTCCTGTGTCCTCCCAGCCTCCACACTAGCTCGCTTGTCTGGCCAGGGATACTGGTAGCTGTGTACCCTCTGGAGCCCTCCCTGCCACTGCACAGAGCCCTTCTCCTGGCCAGAGACTGCTGGAGCCTTGGGCTCTCTGCTCCAAAGGCACTGGGTGCCAGGCATTCCCAGAACCGTGCACACAACCTCCTGCCCTGTTGCTGGATCCGGGTGTGTCACACTCCGGAGCTGCTTCCACAACCACAACTCCCTGGCTGGGGAAGCCCCAGAGGAACTACAGAGGGCCACTCCCTACAAAGATCCAGCAACAATAGAGTGATACCACTGGGGTCTATCTTGGAGAAACACCTCCCCAACTCTGAGGATGGCCAGAGGTCATGATGTGAAAAACAATCATGAGGTGAAATCAACAGAAAAACTCTGAGAATATGAATAGTCAGAGTAGATCAACTACCCCAAGGATCAATAAGGCAGACACAGCACAAGATCCCATGCACAAACAAATAGCTGAGATGTCAGAAATAAAATTCAGAATCTGGATAGAAAATAAGATTGAATTAGAATTCCAAGAAGTAACCCAAAAGATATCTCAAGAATTCAATGAACTCAAAGACCAAATGACCAAAGATTTTGACACATTGAGACAAGAAGTTTCATCCCTCAAAGATCTTAGAAACACAGTAGAATCCCTCAGTAACAGAATGGAGCAAGCAGAAGAAAGGATTTCTGACATTGAAGACAAAGCTTTTGAACATTCCCAAACTCTCAAAGAGGAAGAGAAATGGAGGGCAAAAACAGATGTCTCTCTCAGAGAGCTCTGGGATAATTCAAAGAAAACCAACATTTGTCTCATAGGGATCCCTAAAAGTGACGAAGTGGCTTCACAAGGCACAGAGTCTCTTCTCCATGAGATTATGAAGGAAAACTTTCCAGACATGCCAAGAGAGTCTCAAATTCAGATAGCAGACAGTTTCAGAACTCCTGCACAACTCAACCTAAATAAGACACCTCCCAGACACATCATAATCAATTTCACTAAGGTTAATATGAAGAAGAAAATTCTGAAAGCAGCCAGATGAAAGAAAAACATCACTTACAAGGGCAAAAATATTAGAATAACTGCAAATCTCTCTGCTGAAACCTTTCAAGCTAGAAGAAGATGGTCATCGACTTTTAATCTCCTAAAACAAATAACTTTCAACCCAGGATCCTGTACCCAGCTAAACTGAGTTTCATTTCTGATGGAGAAATTAAATACTTCAATGACATTCACATGTTGAAGAAATTGGCCATAACTGAACCAACTCTCCAGGATCTTCTCAGACCTATCCTCCATAAAGACCAGTGTAATCCTCCACCACAAAAGTAAACTGACCCAGAAAATTTTGATCAAATTCTACAGTCAGACTGGATCAGAGTTTCCACAGTTGCAAAAGGATTAAAAATGTGCACCGGACTCTTGAAAGGCTTGTCAATATTCTCAATTAACGTGAATGGTTTAAATTGTCCGCTAAAGAGGCACAGGTTGGCTGATTGGATACAAAAACTCAAGCCAGATATCTGCTGCATACAAGAATCACATCTTACATTAAAAGACAAATTTAGACTCAAGGTGAAGGGATGGTCATGTATACTCCAAGCAAATGGAAAGCAGAAAAAAGCAGGAATTGCAATCCTATTCGCAGACACAATAGGCTTTAAACCAAGGATAAGGATGGACACTTCATATTTGTCAAAGGTAATACCCAATATGATGAGATTTCAATTATTAATATTTATGCACCCAACTAGAACGCACCTCAATTTATAAGAGAAACACATGCGGAAAAGCTCATCATCCTTAATGATCAGAGAAATGCAAATCAAAACTACTTTGAGATATCACCTAACCCCAGTAAGAGTAGCCCACATAACAAAATCCCAAAACCAGAGATGTTGGCATGGATGTGAAGAAAAGGGCACACTTCTACACTGCTGGTGGGAATGCATACTAATATGTTCCTTCTGGAAGGATGTTTGGAGAATACTTAGAGACCTAACAATAGACCTGCCATTCGATCCTATAATTCCTTTACTAGGTTTATACCCTGAAGATGAAAAGTCATAATATAACAAAGACATCTGTACCAGAATGTTTATTGCAGCCCAATTCCTAATTACTAAGTCATGGAAGAAGCCCAAGTGCCCATCGACCCACGAATGGACTAGCAAATTGTGGTACATGTATACCATGGAATACTATGCAGCCTTAAAGAAAGATGGAGACTTTACCTCTTTCATTTTCACATGGATGGAGCTGGAACATATTCTTAGCAAAGTATCTCAGGAATGGAAGAAAAAGTATCCAGTGTACTCAGCCCTACTATGAAGCTAAATTATAGCTTTCACATGAAGGCTACAACCCAACTAACCAACTCTAGCACATGACTACGAGGAAAGGGCCATGGAAGGGGAAGAGAGGGGGGAGGTTAGGGTGGAGGGAAGGTAATGGGTGGGGCCACACCTACCATGCATCTTAGAATGGGTACAGGTGAAACCTACTAAAGGCAGAATGCAAATGTCTTCATACAATAACTAAGAAAATACCATGAATGCTACATTGAACAGTTTGATGAGAATATTTCAGATTGTATATGAAACCAGCACATTGTACCCCTTGATTGCACTAATGTATGCAGGTATGATTTAACAATAAAATAAATAAACAAATAAAACAGTCCACCACTGTCAAAAAAATAAATAAATAAAAAATAAATAAAAATAAAACAACCACACAGGCATGATGACCTTGCTGATCCTGACTCAGTCCCAGAAGAGGAGTGAGGAAGATAAGCAAAAAAAACAAGAACAGGGAAGGGAGAAGAGGGCTGGAGGAAAAGTAGTGCATCTGAGAAAGGAGATACGAATACCACAGACTCAGAGATGTCTGCAAAGTGTGACTTGATAAATCAAAATCATGGTTCACAAAAGCCGTCTTTTGTGTGTTGATTAGACCATGAATTAGTCTTTTGAGAGCTGAATTGCAAAAACACAGTACCTGAACCTATAAACATTTTTGGTCAGACTCATGGTGGTTCTAGACCTGGTGGTGACCTTTCTCTTTGACCAACCCTTAGCCACTTTCTCTATTGAGAAAGTAATGACCTTCCATTTACTCAGCTAAGCCCAGCTTTCCATCAGCCTCCATTCCCCATCCATTTACCCCACGTCTCCCTTTCTAAACTGTGATTGGTTCTCATCATCCCTAAGGTTGTTTGTGCTGTTTACTTTGGCTTTGTTTTAGGCACATCGATTATGTTTGTGACAGAATCCTTAGAAGGTGATCCAGTTCTGACAGAAAGAAAATGTGGCAAATTCAGGCTAAATCATAGTTCTCAGTATGATTGCATTCTACAATTTCTAAAGAACGCTAATTTTAAAAGTGCATAATAATGAGCATTAGAGAACTATATATCCTAATTTGTAGTGATTGTGAATTAGTAGTATCCTAATTGATCTTGTGGTTTGAATAATCTTTACGTTATTTGCCTCTTAGAATCTGTTACTCATAGAGTTCAATCAGTCCCCCAAGTGTCGAGGACATACCCTATTCTGCATATGCTGTTCTAAGTTCTGTGGCTCTGCACGTCCCCTAAGAAGTCCCTCTAGCTCAATCCAATGCAGTGTGGTCTTGTATTTCCATTTTTGTGACTATCCTTATAGTCATATGCCACAATCATTCACCTGTAATGAACCTCACAAAGAATTCTTCTCCATTTATATTTGCTTCTATTTAAATGAAATAAACATTTCATCACTGGTGTATATGACTAAACCACATCCTTTCTTAGCACTGAATACATTTACAGCATTTTCATTGTTCTATCAATAAAATGTTCAAACCTAAATTTGTACAGTAATTAATGCTACTCACTACTAAATACTAAATAAGACTGTTCTCTAAAAGGTCTTCATATATTAGACGTTGTGCTAAGTGATATAAGTTTTGGTTGCTTAACATAAAGTGGCATAATTTTTGTGAACATCTCATTGCACATTGTTATGACATGGTAGAAGCTCATGCAGAAATGATCCTTTGATTGCTAATATAGTTCATTTTTATAATGCAGGTAAGAAATTAATAAGTTAGATAATATTAGGAAAAAATGAGAATGCTGAGATCCAGGAAAAAATAGATGTTTCTGAATGGAGTAGAAAATCTTCAGGTATACAAAGCTAAGGAAGCTTTGCTGAGTCCAGGTGAAATTTCAGAAGGGATGCACAATGTTTGTTCCACAGTGGACAAATGGAACTGAACAGAGGTCAGTGAACACGTATGGAGAAAGAGAAGATCTACTTCCTTATGCTGGACACAGCTTCTCAAACAGCCCACCACCTGGGCAGTCAACTCATTATGTGTAAGAAGCAATGAAGTCTCAGATAATCTTGAATTTTACTTCCCATTTTCTTCCTGCTCTAGTATTTTGAAAAGGTGATGCCAAAAGGAAAAGGTCCCCAGTTTTCCAGTAAGTTTGGGAAAAGGAAGTGGCAGGAAGAAAAGGAGAAAGAACCCTTCATGCAGGATCACCTCTAGGAGGAGGAAGCCTCCATGCAGGATCACCACTTCTGAACATTCTAGACAGCAGAGTTGCCAATAAAGACAGAATTTCAATCAGCACCAACACAGATTCCCACAGAGGAATGTACTGGAGAAGTGTGAACAGGCAAGACAGAGAACAACAAGATGGCTGCTCTTAACGACCCAATAAATAAATGGAAAGAGTGGAGCATCTACCCAGTTCAAAGCTAACATCTCAGTTGTACGTTGTGTTTCAAGTTTGGAGGAAGGTGGAATGCCTGCTGTCATTCATTTACTCTTTGCCAAGGATTCAAGTATAGAAAAAACTTACATACAAATAACCTTTTATCATAGTTTCCTTCAAGATCTTCTTTTTCTCCCTTCCACTCATGCTATCACTCTGCACCAGCAGGCTCAACCGCTCTCTCAGTCTTCAAGATACCTAAACTTCACTGAAGTGAGATCATGTCTATTACGCTCAGAGTCCTCTACATAAAAATCCCAAACCAAAACAACAAAAACATGGGCAAAGGAAGTAATTCATCACCTCTTGTTTCTTCCTCCTCATCAACTTCTAGACGCTTTCTTCCCAGCACTGCCCTGTGGCTGCTGGGAGGGCTCTTGCCTAGTGCCCCTCCTACTGGGCAGTTTCTCCCCTCCCTCCTCTAACTCTGGTAGTGCCTACATGGCCTAGTCCAGGCTTTAATTTTCCCAGTCAAAATTAGATTAGGGGTAGATCCCAGGCAGGCTGCTTCATGTCCTCTTAACATCCTATCCTATACCTTTCTTTTTAACTTATCTCTTCCTTTAACTATCCTCTTCCTTTAACTTATCCTCTTCCTTTTTAACTTATCTAAGGTCTTTAGGAGCAGGTGGAATACTGATTTTCCATATTAAAGCCAAGCAGAGCATCCAGCAAAGAGGGACAGCCGATAGGAATTCATAGAATGAATGAGCCTAAATATTCTACCCCTTTATTCTGTAATTTCTAGGTTAGGAAAACTTGACAATATCCCCACCTGTGGAGATCTCAGCACCATCCCTCAGACCCTATCTCCTCTAGGAGGCCCTCTTTGACCACCTCGGCTAAGGGAATTCCCTTCTCCAACCCCCGTAACAACTCTCTGTGCCTGTCTCCTGGTGCTCACAACAGGCCTACCTGCTGTATTTCCTGTGGCCTTTCACACAGTCCTTGTACTAGTCCTTCGTATCCATCTCTAACAATATTTAGGTCATGGTAGAATCTTCTTTCACTTACATGTGTTTCCCTAATTTGAGTTTTTCTCAAACTATGAGAGTGGTAAACTAAATATTCACTTTTCTATCCCCAGTGCCTGGTACAGAGAGATGCTGAGTTTTCACTTGCTCTGCTGAATCTGAACTACAGCCATTCCTGTAAAGCCTTCTCTCACTGTAAACCACTAGGTCTTGAAGGTCAGTCTTGGCAGTGACTAATACAACAAATCAATATGTCATCAAAATTATATATATCTCTTTCAGTGGAAAAAGGCAAATTTAAAAAATTGTTTTGCTTTCCCAATTTTTGAACATAAACATTTTGTTATAAACAATACTCGAGTAAGATATGTATCACTGAGTTTATTTTTCCACATTTGGGATATTAAGTAGTATGATAATCACCTACTTTAGTCAGATGATCTGAGGGTCCCAAATTGATACTGTGCTTCCCTCAGGGCTGGACAGGGAATGCCCATTTCCTTGGCCTAGGCAATTTCATGTAAACCTCTGGGACTCTTCTGGAGGGACCATCCTGCCATTTTACCCCCAGCAGGAGGAGCTGCATTCATTCATTTGTTAATATGCTCATTAACATTGAAAAGGTGTCTCCCATCTATCAAGTCTTAGCCAAATGTAATTCTCAAGACCTTGTACCAATGAGGTGACTTCTCACTTAGGTCTTCCCCCTTGCCAGAAACTCTGGTACTTTTTATTCCATCTGTATTCTTTTCTGTCTAATAAATCCTATCTTACCCCTGATCTGTGGTACATGGGTTCACTCTTCAAATCCCTGAGACCAAGGACCTATTGCAGAAAGAAATTCTAGTAACAAAATTATACTTGTTTTCTAAGAAACAGTAGTGGAAGAAAGAATGGTCCCATGTGTGGATCAGTGGTGCGGGGTATCTTCTCAGTTTTGATTCTCCACATGCTGACGTTTTCCATTGTAAATCTCAAGTTTGATAAACTGATTTTAAGTGTTTTTTGTCTGTTGGTTTTTTGATTGTTTTTTTGCCACATATGTCTTAAAAACTAAATTTTGCCATGGTCTTTGATAACTTTTTGAGCCAGCCTGACCATAAGAGCAATGGTGGCTCCTTAATGACCAGCATCAAGGCATGATGAAGTGCAGGTCTCCCAGAGCATCAGTCATCTGCTGGGAGGATCAAGAGGGCTATTTCCTGGCTCAGAAGCTGGCTTCATTCTCTTGCCCCATTACTCTCACATCTTCCTTCTATTCTCTTCACCCCATTAGCCTCCTGTGTATCTTCACTGTGGCTATCTCAGATGACCTCCAGTCCCTAATCCCTGACATTTTCATTTAGGTCTAATCTACCACCCCAACCGAAACATTTGGTGATGTTACAGTTTCTTTGCTCCATTTCTCAGAATTTCATTTATAAATTTATTTGAAATGATCCTTTTTTATAACTATTGCTGTCTTTTCTAGTAGATCACTATATATTCTCCTCTAGTCTAAAACCTCATGGTCTAGCAGCATGCTTTTTTTCTGATTAATCATGATAAATTCCCTTGCTGTCTGGGACCTTTGTCTAAACCTGTAATGCAGCCTTAAGTACAGTCTCTTACTGACATTTCTGGCTTTGGAGTCATTCTATGAAACGACAAAAAATTAAGAACTAAAAGTTTGAAGCCTCTGGGATTAATAAACAGGTTTAAAATTTCTTGCATTTAAACAGTGCTGTGGTATTATGCATAATTTTCTTCCACTGAATACAAAATAAGGTATGAACTATAGAAAAGAGAATTACAGATCATCAAGAGTAAAAAACTTATGATTCACATACACCAGGAGTTTCCTAAAATGAGGCGGCAAGAATTATCTTCAATATTTAGAAAATAGTAGATCAACCACTACACACCCATCTGAGAGAAAAACAGAATTAAATTCAAGAAGTAGGGGAAGGGGGCTTGATAAGTTCCCACCTGTTGGGTACAACGTAGAGGGTGTATGGCACACTTCCTGGGTTAAAGGACTCAACGATAACGCAGACCTTGAGTTAAATTAATGTAAACTAATCATATATACCCTCATGTTAACATGAATGAACCTGCCACAATGCCCAGCTATTTTTTTTTTTTTTTTCCTTTTATAATTGTCATTGTTGTTTGGCAATCCAGGCTGGATTTGAATCGGCCAGCACCAGTGTATGTGGCCGGCACCCTAGCCTCTGAGCTACAGGTGCCGAGCTGAAATTAATTTTTTTCATGTAGCTGTTTAGCTTTAACAATATCATAAAGAAGATGGCAGTTGATTTAATTTTCCATCAAGTTGTAAAAGAGCTCAGATAAAAACAGCAAAAGGAAAACCAAACCGAAATGAGCCTAGGCTTTAGGCCCTCACAAATAGCCCTAGGTTCTTAAAAACTACCTCTATTTCTGCAGAATTTTTAACTTTTTCCATAGTAGACTAATTCCTTCTCACATATAAACAGAACTATGATTTTTATTCAAATTTTCAAATGTTTGCTTAATTCTTTAATAAAAATCCCTATCTTCTAATTCTAACCCTAACAGTTCAAAAAAGAACAAGAAACTTTTTGTTATCAAGTACTCAAAACTTGGTTAGAAATAAGCTGTCCTTGGGTCTGAATACTTGATTGGGCTTTTGAAAAATGCTCTAAGATAAGTTTCTAGTTTGTCACCTAAATTGCATGTCAGACAAGAACATTTTGTCACGCTTAGACACCACTCAATCATAATCTGAGTTTGACTTCAAAGCTTTCACAATTCAATTTTATTCAGAATTAAGGAAATATGAGTGCAGAGAACAGTGTAAGGGTTGAACATTTTCCTTCGGCCAAACTCCAGGGCAGAAGGACAGGGGGGTTAACTGAGTCCTTTCCTCTTTGCCACCCTCTTGCTTTCTCTACTCTGTGCGTGGAAGCACCCACCTGTCCTCTTACCTGGGTGAGACCCTGGAAAGCCACAAGGGCTGAAAATGTGTAAATATAAAATCTGGGGATCCTGGTGCTGGCCTTGGTTACTGTCTGGTGCAGGTGAGTGCGAGCACTGGGAGAGTATGGAGCCAGGGTGCCCACACTGTGCACCTGGAGACTGTTGTTTATGATTATCCTGGGAAAGCAAAACCAGCAGCCCTTTCATGTGACTAGACACAGGGAAAAATAAGAACTTATAGTCTAAATAGGAAAACATCCGAGAACTTCCCAGTCTCATTTTGTAAGATACTAATGAAATCTAAAGCAATTATGAAATAATCAAAATAAACACCGATCTCTTTGGGAACAGTGATGTGATCAAACTAAAACATTAATGAGAAACTTTTTGGACATAAATTGTGCAAATGTCTTATAAATCAAAAATGTTCGGTATTAGCATACTTTTATTTACAACTCATTTTGTTTTAGCCAACATCTCTCAAGAAGGTGGAATTAGAGATAAAGACTATGAATATTAACTTTTACTCAAACTAACTTTCTGCTATATGCACACTAGCCTAACGGGGGAAATAGGAGAATAAATTGTGAGTTGAGTAAGATAAAAACACCCCACTTATTAAATTAAGTTTAACAGTTATTTATTATAGTTCAAGGTACAGTTTTAACTATCTGATTTCATTTGAAATAAATATTAGAGCTATTTTAAGAAATCCTACTCTGAAAGGAGGGGGAAAGAGGTCAAGAGGAGGAGGGGAGAGGAGGAGGGTGGGGAGGACGGACCTCAGCTACTGTGCACGACGCAATGGTGCATTTCAAAACTACTAAGAGTGGCGTGTGAGAGTCTGACCACGACAAGTAAGTCAGAGAGGTGAGGGCCACGTCAATCAGTCCGCTTTAAGCATTCCACATTGTGTATCTGAATCACACATTGTACCCTATAATTGTACACAGTTATGATTTAATAAAAAATAAATAAAATAAAATTCCCATGGACAAATATCAAAAAAAAAAGGAAAGAAAGTAATCCTACTCTACTGTTTCCAATAAGAAAAAATAATGTTTAATGTAAAAGAGTTTAACCCCTGTCAAAATCAAATAATCTAAAACAGAAAATATTATTTTACATGGGATTTCAGGTAAATCTTACCTCTCAAAACTTTCAAAAACATAATATGTAATGTATGTTGTTAAGTAGAGAAATTAGCACCCACAACAAGAAGAAAATAAAATGACCTTGCTTGCTTATAAACTTTCTCTTTTTTTCTTCCAAGGGACTCCCCCACCCTACACCTTGTTGTGCAATTGTCAGGTGTGAAGGGAAAGGCGACATACTCACAGCCAGCCCAGCAAGGCCTCCCAACCACCACAGCACCCCGGGGCCAGAGGTCTTCTCAGGGGAGTATCTGATGATGGGGAACTCACTCTCAGAAGTCATGACCTGGAACTCAGAAATAACACTCTGACAGGAGGGCTTCTGGGTTTTCTTTGGCCTCTATGTGTGCAAATAAAAGAAACTGGGAACCCCCAATAAACATACAAACATGATTATCATTTTCATTGTTCAAAGTTATCATAGATAAAATATAAAATGAAGATTTGTGTAAAAAATTTAAGGTCTTATACTAAAGCCAAAGTTGAATTAATTTTACTAATAAAACTGCAGTGTATTTTACCCCCTTTTTAAATCTCAAGCTGCCTAAAATTCTTTTTACAAAAAGGTTAGATGCCTTTCAGAACTAATGCTATTCTTCTTCCTTAAATAATAGCGATTGGTGTAAAGCTGAACTAGGCTCAAGCTTATATTTATACTCTGAAAAACCAAGATTAAATCTTACTGCTACTTAAAATGATCTAGTTATTGTCTTTATAAGTATAAATATTAAGACTTTATTAGGAACTCCACTATTTAAATTTTAAATACATGGATATTTTGTCCAAGTGATGGAAATTAAAGTTTTTAGGAGAATATAATATGTACTGTCCAAAAGACTGTCAAAAATTAATAATTAATAATATATATAATTTATATATCATTATATAAATAATATTTATATGATAAATAAATTATAATTAATTTATAATTAATAATTATAAATTATTATTTATAATTATAAAAATTTAATAATACTTATCTATGGTGCATATTTTTATCTATAATAAAAAAAATAAAAATTAAAAATTAAAAATAAATAAATAAATAAATAAAAAAAAGGTGGGGGGGAAATCTCAAGTGGGCATGTATATAATTGTGTGAGCACATGCTACTAATAATATGTGTGTGTGCATGATAAAGTGTATGCAGACAGGTCTTATTTGACTGTAAAAAAAAAAAAAAAATTGAAGTATGACAACTATTTTAAAATGTCTTTTTCATTTCCATAAAAAACAACCCCCACACAATGACTTTAGAAAAATCAAGAGCAAAGGCTTATATTTAGTTGTATTATGAAAATGGAATATAGAAAAATGGCTTTAAGAAAAAGGTTGAAAAGATAAATTTTCACATTGAACACTTAATTTCT
The DNA here is from genome assembly GCA_963574355.1 of Loris lydekkerianus. Lineage (NCBI taxonomy): Eukaryota > Metazoa > Chordata > Mammalia > Primates > Lorisidae > Loris > Loris lydekkerianus. The sequence continues at coordinate 22,516 of CAUYPK010006525.1, forward strand.
GGGAGCCACTGGCATGGTTATTAAAATGTCTAAATGTCTTCAACTCTTTACTTAAACATTTATTTAGTTGTCACTATATAAGGGAGAAAAAAATAGTTGGATATGACAATTTCGTTTCCTACCGTCTTAGACATGTATTTAGATAATTTTATCTATCTTCTTTCATATAGCAAGCATTTGTGGGCCTCAATTTCATGTTTAAGTACAAATTTAGCCACACACCAGAGTGTCTGATCTGTGTGTTTTTACTGCAGTTTGGTCCTATATTTCCATGTGGATCTTTTCACCGATTCCATGATTTGTATGTCTGTGTTTAAGAGGTTTTGAGAGTCATATTTTTCGTACTAACATTTAGATTCTTTAATCTTTTAAAATATGATCAGTTTTTAAAATGTTTCATATATGCTTCAAAAAGAGGGGCATTCTGCAGTTGCTGGGTGACCCTCTCCTGATGCCATCTGGTCACTGGTTGTGTGAATTTGCTGCCTTCTTCCTGAATTTGCCAGCACTCAACTCCTCAGAATCAGCTTCCTTTCTCCCACTAGGGTATTACATTTATCTATGCATTTGGTTAATTCTGACAGTTTCTTTAATATATTACTAAACTCATATAGTTTTAAACTGCATTATCTTTCTGTGTTATTAAAACTTATTAAAACCTATAAAGTAGGTTTAGATGATGCTCCTCTTCCCCTCCATTCCCCAAGTCTACTTTCTATCCAATTAAAACAGTTCCCACAGATATTTCAGTTAGTACTTGCCTGGAGTACAATTTTCCATTCTTGTACTTTCAACGTTTTTGTTCTGTTTTAAGTACATCTTTTGTAACCTACACAAAGTTGGATCTTATTTTGTAATCTAGCCCAGGAACCGCGTCTTTTAAACTTCACCGAGTGCACTCGCATCTCACTTCATTACTGTCTGACATGGTTTTATTTCACCATATCTGTGTGAGATATATACTTACTTATCCTCCTTTCCTGTATTTTTCTCTCTCCCTCTTTTTATTTTTCCTGACTTTCACCTCTACCAATTTGACATTCTATATTTTATTTCAAGTCCCTGGATGATTGTCCTAGACAGTGTAAATGTGTCTTCAGCTTAAAGGGGTGTGATGTTGACAATGGACTGACCAGATCTAGGCCAGGAACTGCTTCCTGGGAGGTTGCCCCAGCCTGAGGTTCTGACAAGGCCGGTAAAGATGATGACCCTGCATGGGGACCTATCACCTTCTTCAAGCATGCGGTTGAGTGACTGTCTTGGGAGAGTAGGGGGTTCCTCGCCCAGGCCCAGAGGTGGCATGGGCCATGGAGACCCTGAAGAACTTCGCACTCATGCCCTGACTGGGACTGAAGGCCACCCACCCCACAGGGTCACGCAGCTAGAGCATGAGGAGGTCCCTGGGTACTGGACGGCCAAGATTTGAACCAGCCAAGGCAAGAGAGGCCCAGCTTTGAATCTGTCAATCAATCCATGGTGTTCAGAAAGGTCTTCAAGGAGAAGTCCTCCTTCTTCACTGCCAGGAAATTCACAAGGGAGAAAAGTCCCAAGTGTGTGAAGAATGTGAGGAATTAATGATGCCTCACAAGTGCAGCAAGAATGAGGGGCCTTCCTCAGAATCCCCTCCTCGTTCAGCACTAGAAAGTTCTAAGCAAAGAAGGGTTTTTTAATGCGGTGAAGACACGGAAGCCTAGAGCCAAAGCTCTCATCTCTGGAGTAAGAAAATCCACACGCAGGTGAAGCCAGCCTGGGGGAACTGCTGCTCACTCCATACCAGAGAATTGACACCAAAGAAGAGCGTCTCCCGCAGGTGCTCAACCCGGAGAGGTGCCATGAGCACAGGCAGTGCAGGAAGCCTTCAGCTGTGGCCCCTGCTGAAAATGTCACCAGGAAGCTCACAGGCTGAGAGGCCGCGTGAGCACAGCTCAAGTGGGAGACATTCAGCCGGAGACACACACTTAGGAGTTGACACCAGAGAAAGTCTGGGCTGTCGTGTATGAAGCAACTCCTTCAGCCATCTCTGCATTCTTGTTAAGGAAAAATGCATTCCCGCTCCAGGTGGACAGGAGTGTAGCCCTTGGAAGAAAGCCTCTGGTCACAATATAATCCAGGCACCATGCTGTGGGGGACAGCCCCCAGAGCCACACACATGTGAAGCCTTCAGGAACGACACTGGACTTTCTGACCTCCCCAGCAGCCGGTGGCAGAAGCTGTTCCTCCCCTCCATCCTGGCTGGCCTGAGGATGCACAGCGCCCCTGCCCTCACGGCAAGGCAGGCAGCCTCTCCTCTCTCGCACTCGCTGGATGGCATCTGATTGTCCTGTGTCATGAGACAGCCCCCCTGCCCCTTGTCTGGCTAAGGCAGCCTGAGAGGTGTTTTCTGGAAGCTTCTGGGCCAGCTTTTCTTGCTGCATAGACTTTTGTCTGTATGAGACAGACAGCTTGAGGTTTGAAATTTTATGTGAAATCTTCTAATTCTATGAGTATTGGCAACAAATTTCAAAAGCTTTTTACTGGGGTGTCACTGACATCAAATCAACTCTCACATATAATATTTTTGATGAGTTCTGACATGCATACACTACTGTGCAAACAACCACAATCAAGATGATAAATGATTCATTGCCCTATAAGATTCCCTGGACTCTTTTTCACATCTTCCTCATGCTCCTCCTTGCCAGCACTCAATCCCTGGCAACCACCATGCATTTTACATCACTATGGATTCTTTGCATTTTTTAGAATTTCACAAAACCTGAGTCATGAAGTATCTACCTTTTTGTTTGGCCTCTTTCCTTAAGCATAGTTATTTGGGATCCATCCATGCTACAGAACACATCTATAGCTCATTCCTTTATTGCTGAGTAGTGTCCCATTCTGTGGACATACCAGTTTCTTCTTTATCCATTCAACCACTTTTAAATTCTTTCCAGTTTTTACCTTCTAAAAATGAAGCTGCTATAATTTATGTGTCCAAACCAGGTTTCATTCATTTTAGTCACTATCTTTACTTTTTTGGTTAAACACACAAAGACCTTGGAATACTTTTAACTTTATGCTTCGTGCTGACATAATTTATATTTGTAAATATTTCTAAACATCAAATATTATATTTATTGTTATATTTTGTTTAGATTTATCTAAATTTTTAAACCACTTCTCAAATTTCAGGCTTTCTTTCTGGAATCATTTTCTTTCTGAAATGTGTAATTTATTTTAAAAAATTAAGTAAAAACAGATAGAAGTAAATTTTTTGAGTTCTGTTCGCCTGAAAACGTCTTTATTGTTGTTTCTGTCCTGCATTCTTAAAAGATTTTCCTCAAATAAAATTTTACATTAACTTTTGTTTTCTTTCAATATTTTTTTTTCAATTTTTTTTTTTTTTGTGTGTGTGTGTGTTTTTAAATTAGGTCATGAAAACTATAACCCAGTTATAAACAAAGAATATGGGAGGGGGGAGGGAGGGGGATTGGTGGGATTCTTTGAATATTTTGAAGACACTGCTTCCCTGTCCTCTCTCTTTTAATATGGACGTTGCTTAATTCATTATCAGGTGAGCTGTCATCCATACATAGGTAATGAGTCTTTGTCATTCTAGCTGCTTTTAAACGTTCTCTTTGACTTTATTCTCTCCAATTTCAATACAATCTGTTTGGGTGGATTTCAATTTATTCATACTACTTGGGGTTCATTAGGATTCCTGAGTCTTGCAGATTATGGAAAGTTCTGCTTTGTCATCTCTTTAAACACAGCCAGTTCACTGTATCCATGGGCGCCTATCTATGGATGCACCAGCCACAGACCAAAAATATTCAGGAAAACAAACAAACAAACCATCCGTTCTGATCATGTAGAGATGCTTTTTTCTTCTCATTATTCCCTGAACAATTCAGTGTGTCAACTATTTACATGGCATTTACATCGTAAGTAGCTATTATAAGTAATCTAGAGGTGATTTAAAGTATGTGGAAGGATGTGCACGGATTATATGCAAATACTATGTCGTTAGGAAGAAGGGGGTTGAACATCTGTGATTTTGGTATCCACTGGGGTAGGGGGTATGAGAACCAATCCCCCCACAAATATTAAGGGATGACTGTATTATCTTTCCACCTTTTTCTCTATAATTTTAACTTGGAAATCTGGTATTTGAAATTTTGAATTCTATCTTCCATGTTTTTTAACTTTTCTTTTATATTTTAAGATTTTCTTTTTTTTTTCCTAGCTGAATCTTGGGTAATTTTTCAGGTCAGATTTCAGAGCTAAGTTCTAATTTCTCTTTTCACCTATGTCTTACCTGCTATAGTCCATTTAATAAGTTTTGCATCATTTACAATTTTTAATTCTAGTATTTGTGTATGTGTGTGTGTTGTTTAATCTGACTAGATGTTGATATGGATATGATATCCATAATCTAACTGGATATGATAGTTAAACATATTAAGCATACTTATATTTTCCCCCAATTATTTCAATTTCTGTATTCTTTTCAAGTTTGAATTCTGCTCCCTCTCATTTATAATGGCTTGTTTCTATATTTTGTGATGTTTCTGACTGTTACTTCATGCTCCATCAAACATTAACCAAGGAAATTATCTGAGGTCTTATTTTAAAATACAGGTTTCCTGACTCATGACTATGTTAAACAACGTTAAGGGCCAAGGACTTTATGTGCTACCTAGGGAGAGTTAATACTGTCCCTCAAATCAAGTAAACATGGGTTTACACTTGCAAATTCTTATGGGTAACATTTTCTCTTCTACCTAGAGCAGCGATTCCTCAACCTGTGGGTTGCAACCCACAGTAACTGTATTAAAGGGCTTATAATTGCACTTATGTACACAGCTATGATTTAAAAAAAAAAAAATTTCTATCTTTTTTTTTTTGTTTAAAAAAAGGGGGGCCACTGCATTAGGTTGAGAACCACTGACCTAGAGTAAGCACAAAATAGGCCCGGATTCCTACTACCTTCCTCTCCAGTTGACTGAATGAGGCAAACACATTTTGTGGGTTCTTGCTTTATGTAGGATTCTATTGTTGCACATTTCACCTTGAAGAGGTCCTGACCCCTAATGAAGTCTCCTGTGTGCATCTGGCCAATCTGCAGTTCTAGCCCTCAATTTTCAGTAGTGTCCCAAGGTGACAACTGGCTTCAGCTTACACAATTTCCTCTCCAGAGTCCAGATTTCTCTTAAGTTTTGGCATACAAACTTTTCTTTACTATGTTTTCAGCACAACCATTATTTTGAAATTACATGTTTTATCACAGTGGCTCATCTATATGTAGTCCCAACTACTCGGGAGGCTGAGGCAGGAGGATCAGTAGGGGCCAGGAGTTCAGGGGTTCAGTACACTATGAGCTCACCTAGAAATAGCCACTACACTCTAGCCTGGACAAAACAGTGCGACCTCATCTCGTAAAACAAGTGAAAAACAAATGTTTCATAATTTAATCCAGTATTTGTACATGGTGTGTACTGCAACAGTTTTTAGAAGTATCAGTTCACCATGCTGTTGGAAACAGAGTTGCAATATAATTTAATTTATATTGACTCCTATGTATTGACATCTAAGGTAAGTTGAATACTTAATAAGCAAAGGGTATGATTTTCCACACTATTCCTCTGACTGATTTGAAAAAAAAAATCCTTGGAGATGCAGAATTGTCTTATTTGCTGTGACTAACGCCTGCCAATTATTATCAAGGTGTCTGAGACTCAGTCTGACTGTCAATGATTGAAGTCTATTTTCAAAGAACCTCACATTCCGGCAAAGGTGATATGGAAACCACGGTGTTACAGACAGCAGAAGATGGATGGGGGTATATACAGAGACGCACATGTGGACACTTACCTGTATGTGTGACGACATGTAGGTGCATATAACTATAAAGCATTATCAGATGCAATTCTGTCTACGTGCTAGGTATACTGTGACACGCAGATGTTTATTTGTGCACATGCATATATATAATTATATTTAAGAATTCTGTCCTATAAAATATAATATGTACATTTTAATTTCATCCCAGTAGAAAACTTGCAAGGCTGTACCATGCCTTGATATCTATGAGTGACATACAAGTCATTATTTTTCTTCAGGATTTGCATTAATAAAGATCCGTTCCTAGTCCACATCCCTACTTTGGTGGAGAATAATATCTCATAGCTGCTGTCTTGCTCTCCATGCACCCGTCCAGCGGATGGGCACAGAAGGCACACCTAATAATTCCAGCTCAAACACTGCATCTATTCATGCTGACGCACTTTGCTCCTCAGAGGAGATGTCACCTGTCAGCTGGCTCTGACAGTTTGGAACCAACATTGACACTTGTTCTGGCACTGTAACAGCAGTGTCTACAGCTCAGGAAGTTGCACAAATTATGATGGACCCAGGGACTTTTGAGGTAAAAAGTATAATATGCATGACTGTAATACTAAAATTATTTTAAAGATAAATTCAGACTTTAGTATCTTGTTCAAGAAATATCTGCTATCCATGAAATATGTGGCATACGCTTGCAAAGAAAAAATGGATTGCATAGAAGGGTAGTAATTATAAAGCTCATCATCCATGTTACATTTTATAAGAGTCCACTATGTCAGAAAACCACCGAAGAAAGAGATAAAACAAGCAATTTTTGAGTAATGCGGTGTATATATAAAAAATATTACCACATCGGGAAAAAGATTAGATTTCATTTTTCTAGCTCTGACTGGCTCTCCATTTCTTAGGCTCTTTTTTCTATTCCATGAATGTCACTTTGTAAGGAGCTTAAATCAGCACATTTCAACCTAGTCACCAAGAGAGGTTAAGTCACTAGGAAAGTGAGCCTGGACGGTGGGGGCACAGGAGGGATGTCACCGACACGTCTGAATATCATGATACTTTTGGTGAATATTAATAGATGTAAAAAGTCACTTGGAGCTTTTGTCTCTATTCTAATTTCCCAGCAAACATCAAAGATGCCAGCCTTACTTATTTTAAAAAAGAATTAATCTAACCAGGCACTTACTGCTGTAGCCCCAGGGCAGTTTGGAGACCGGCATTCACCACTCACCCGGTGTGGAAGTAAGACATCCTCCCAGCAAGATGGACCCTTTGAAAAAAACAAAAAGAAGAAAAACTCAACAACATCCATGGCACACAAATTATAATACAAATGTACTCCCCGTACATTTTCTAAGATTTCTCCATTTATATTATAAAATGGCAATGAAACCAGTGTGTAGTCCACTGATATTTCTAAATGTGGCCCTCAGACCCAGAGGGTCCTGCTAGGTCAAAACTATCTTCATAAATATATGAAGAGTGTAATCAGTATTTTGCTCCAAATATGTTCATTTTCCACTCATAGCCTCTCTCCAGGGCCCTGGTTGAATGCTGTCTTATTCAAAAGGCCATCCCTGACCTTGTGCCCCATCTCCCAGCCCTCCCAGCCTTCCTTTGCTTTGTAACAATCATCTCACCCCAAGCAGTGACCCAATGCTGAGCAATGGCTGTCTATCCTCTCCCTGACTTGGTCCAATCTGGTCTCTGCAGCACCCAGAACAGCAAATTCTTTTTAGTTCATCAAGAAAGACTTAAGATGAATTACCAGTGTCAATTAATACAAACTTCAACACATCTAGACTGGCCAAAAATACTAAGAACAGAAAGCACCTCATGGATTTTGTTCACAGATGTCCTGCACATAGTTGGAAGAAAGTGGGAACACCCCCTGCTAAGTCAAATAGTGCACAACAGCCAAAATGCACTGTCCTTATTTACTAACAATGTATTGGTGAAAGGGATACAAAACTGGATTACAGTAGGACTTGGAAAAAAAAGTAGAAGGAAATAAAGATGACACCTGTATCTTTTTAGTGAATAGGCTCCCTAATAACTGTCTTAAGTTCACTGCCGTGTTAACAGGTGATGCTGCACACACGTGCAAACTACACTCAGTGAGTGTCCTTGGAGGGAAGCAGCAGGTGTGGGGCACACCTGGGGACGTCCTGCCACCACTGGCCTCCTCCTCTGAGCACACAGGTACTTCTCCAGAAGTACCACTCAAATTACACTTAACACTGAGATGTGTAAACCCATAACGCCGATGGCTGCCGAAGAAAGTGCTGCGGAAAAGTCAGGCTCACGCTTTCCTGGCAGAGCGGCACGGGCTGCAGCAGAGGATGAGCCTCAGTTCCTGGAAGACCACAAGAGATCTGAGGGCACAGCTAGAAATAAATAGATAAATAAAAATAAGCAACATTATAAAAAGGAGACAGGGCAGTGGGAGCCCCGAGGCAGCAAAATTTCAGAAGATCCTAAAACCTTTTAGGCAGAGAGGTCAGGTCATCAACTTAGGAACAAAAACCAAAATAGAATTTTAAAATTGCGACAATACTTTCAAAGCTCAAAGGGAAAGATTTTCAACACCAAATTCTGTACCTGACCTAATTATCAATGATATGAGAAATTAAATGGGAGAATAAATAGCTTGGGAGGCACCAGGAGGGGACAGTTGAGGAGGTGGGCCAGGGCTCTGCAGGCAGGAGACAGAGGCCCCGCAGTAGTCTGCTCACGGCGAGTCACCAGACGGGCTATGACTGGCAGAGTGGAGAGCTGAGCACCATCTTTGCAGCTCTAATGGGAATACAGGGAGAAAGGCTGCAGGGAACATATGCATGTGGAGCTTCCAAAGGTGTGGGGTGAGGCTGGCACCCGGCACAAGGTGGGAGAAAGTCAGGAGAAGGCAGTGGCTGCGGCATCTTACCATCAAAGACATTTGGAGCCAGCCAGTGGTCTAAGCTGCAGGAGTAAGTTGGCCATCATGTGTGAGCCCTGACCTGTCCCTGCTCCAGACTCCAGCAGAGCAGCCCAACCCCCTGCAGCAGAAGCTTGTGGCAACGTCCCAAGGCATGAAGAGGCCCTCAGCCACTTCCTTGAGTACTCATAGGTGCTGGCTACCCACCTCAACCAACACACATGTGAGCACACTCACATGCATTACACACACACGTGGATACACACTCACAGACCACCTACACCACACACACATACCACACCCATACACCCTCACACACACACATGCACACACATATGAAGACACGCACTATTCTAGAGAAAAGCTGGGGAAGCAGAGGAATTCTGGGCTAAACTTCCTGAAAGAGACTGAACCATTCTTCAGAGGCTGTTTAACCCAGACCTCAAAGGAAGCCAAAACTATAATTCACAGATCCTTGACCCCAAAGCCACTATCTGAACTGGAAGTGAGTTTGCAGAAAGAGTCACAGCAGGTCTGAGGGGGGCCCTTGGCCGGCACTTGGGACCTTGGATTTCAGAAGGGTCCCCACCATTCCCTTACTGATGTGGGTGGTTTGGCTAGCTTCACCTTGATACAAACTTATAGTTTATGCCCCAAACCTTCTTTCCCTCTGTAAGCGTGGAGTTTTGATAAGCATAAGGCAGAGGTCACCACAGCCTCATTAAGCTGTCCCCATAAAACCCCCGGGCATGGAGTCTTTTCTCGGCAGACAACACTTCACACATTGTTACAACAGGCTGCTGGAGAAGCCAGGGCTCGGGTGTGACCACTGGGACAGGCCTCCGGGAGTCCGGCCTGCTTCCTCAGTCTCCTCCTATTCGCCCTGCCCTTTGCTGACTTTCCTATAATTAGCCTTGGCCCTGAGTGATGATAAACCAAGTCCGGTATGTTCTGGTGAATAACAGAATCTGGAGATAGGACGCAGTCTTGGGGATGTAATGGAATATGGTTAGTCATCAGGGAATGTTCTCCCAATCACACAGGAGGGTCAGGGCTCAACGTAAGATCATATCAGACATGAAGAGTAAGAAATTTTGCTTTCCTTGCACATCCCACTGTAGTCATAATGATGCAAACACTTGATTTTCAATCTTCAGACCACACCTTGAGAGTAGACAGGTGGTTTTAATTGTGGGTATGTAACATAATACATACATGAGTCAGCTTGGACAATGTGGAAGTGAAAACACAGATACGAAGAACTAGAAAGCTAAGTGAAGCTGGGAGAGAAGGGGGAAGGAGGGGACTGACACCCTCACCCACCAAATCATCACTCTTAGCATAAGGCCATTTCCACACCTGACTTTTATACACATACGTGTGTTCACTTGATCAAAATTACAAATGTATTGAAATAAAAGAGGCATGATACCTAGAACCTTCATGTATTCATCCGCCTTGCCTTCCTGGTTTAAAGTGAGAATTCAATGGGGCTAAACATACCTAGAATGTAGGCTCCGACTGTGATCACACTGGAGTCTTTGCCCAGGAGCCAGTGGGCACGCCTTGCCGGCTTGTTTGTGTTAGTGTCTGTTTCTCTGTCGATAGTGGTTTCCTCTACTCTTGTGGACATTACCAATCAGATTTCTCTCACTTTTAGACAATGAGGAAAACATGAAAGTTCGGTGTGAAGCTCCAGCAACTTTACATAACTCATAATACATACTTGGTTTACTCATATTACCCTTGGCTCCATATTACTTTTCTTTGATCCGTCTCCTCATCTAATTCATTTTTCTTGGTTTTCATCTTAATGTCTCCCTGCAAGCTTGTCACATCATTCTGAAATGAGTCTGAGCATAATTAGGTAATGTGAGTGTCTCGTGACTTCTCACTCTCGAGAGTTACTGACGGCTCTAACAGGAGCAGCATCTCAGCATCCTGGGACAATAGTCATCTCTTCCCAGGAGCTGAGTGACTGTGCTAAGCTGTGGATGGTGGTGACTCACAGTGAACGGGAGCACACTGAGGCTCTGAGAGGTCTCCACGTCTCTAAGGAATCCACTTCACTGAGGTTAACCATTCACTCCGTGGGACAACACTGTTTTCTCTATCAACGTGGAGGACGTGCGCTGGTAAAAGAGAAACCCGACACGGCAACAGCTAACAAGGAGCCTAATAATCAAATTCAGGAGTGAGGTCCCATTTATATTCCCATTTTACTGCTCAGAGTAAAACTTCCTTCCTCAAATTCTAGAATTAAATGATATTTTCTGTGACTATCACAGATATTTATCTTTCATATTTGATTTTTTAGTGTCTAGACAGCAACTAAAACATGGAACAATTCCTATAATCATCACATAAGATATATTATCTAACAAATCATACGTTATACAGAGAAATGACTACAGTGCACATTTACAATTTTCTTGATCTCAACACATAACATAATGGTAAATATAGGAAAACAGAACTTTTTCGAATGCAGGAATTCAATATGATACAATATATATGCTCGTTTATTCATATTACTCACATTATTAATATCAAAGTCGTAACTATCCTGAAAAGAGAAGCAAATGTCTCAGTGAATTTATATCATTACAAAGCAGACTTAACTTTGCTCCTTTCTAATTTTAGAAAATATAAAATCACAGCACATGCTATTTCAATACTTGCATAGCTGAAGCATCTATAACTAATAGTTTTTATATAAAAGACAGAAAGATCTTTGGATTAAAAGATTAAAAAGGGCTGCCAATCACATGATGTTAAAAGAAGGCTATGCATTACAACAGGTAGACAAAAGAACTAAGAATTTATTTTATCTCTCAAACCTAGAGAATCGAAGATATCTGAAAAACTACCAGATAGAACAATATGAAATACTGGCTTCATAAAGAATAATTTGGCTGGATTTTAGAAAACTTTCTCCTTTTTGCCTAGTAATTGTTAACACCAGGAAAAATATATAAATTATTTGAGCTACTATAGCAAGGGTGAACAAACTGGGACCTGCTGGTTAAATCTGGTCCAGGCCCTGCTTTTCTGTACACCCTATGAACTAAAAAATATTTTCACATTTTTAAATGGCTGGAAAGCATTAAAAAAAAGAAGAAGAATGGTTCATGACACATGAGAGTTGTGAAGGTCCAATTCCTGTGTCCACAAATACAGTTTTGTTGGCACCCAGCAGCGTGTACTCTACACTTGCTCTGCTGCTACACAGGCAGAACTGAGCTGCTGCAACACAGACTTCATGATCTTCCAGGGCTACGATATTTACATCTGGGCCTCTTATGGAAAAGCTTGCCAATCCTTGATGTACAGTAAATAATATTTCCCAAATTGATATTGAAAAGTAGTTTTTTGTTTTTAACACTGTGACAGCGTTTTGGCTACATACAATCGCATTAGTTTATATGAGTAGGTGTGGCCTACATCTTCCGTGAGAAATTACAATTCAAATCTTAGAGCTGCTGACCTGATAAATCTGAAATGATGTGGACAGAGAGGCAGCAAATAGATCCAGTGAGTCATTTAGTTCTTTGAGTCAGTAACTGGATAATAACCGCTAGAGATGACATTTGAGAATTTTCCTAACGTTATCAACACAAGGCATAAGTAGAATGTCATTTAAACATATCTGTATGATGCTTGTAAATCAGAAATTCAGGTAAGAGACCCAATAAATGAAAACAGTGATAAAATCTATAAAATGTGAGTTTTAAAATTTCTTTTTAAAAGTTCTAGAACTAATAATATACAAAAGTCATTTGGCTGTCTTTCAATGCCCAGCCAAGTGGAAAAATGAAGTACTTAACTGGCTAATTCATATCCAAATGTCACAAGATCTAGGTAGGCAAAGCAAAAAGATTTTCTCCTTGAATTATCTGAATAAACGCTGTAATCTGTTCTTCATTTGTGGGTGTATGCATTGCTGCTTAGAATACATTCCAAATTTATTTTCCAAAATGTTACTCTGAAGGGCTGACATTTACAGTTTTTGAAAATGACTTATTTGAATAGTAATTTTATTTAAATAAGCTGTACTTTAACCTATTATCTCATGTTATCATCAAATCTGTTTCATTTAAAGTATTCTCTTGAATGAGTCCACAAATATTTAAGCCATATAATTAAACTTCAGGGACTAAAATAATTTTGTGAATCACACCAGGGATATAATACAACAGCAAAAACTGTCATTAAAAGAGCTACACTGAGGGGCTTTATCTTCCCTTGTTCTTTTTTTACACCCATTTTCAACAAAATAATGAAGAAAAGATGCTTTGAAGTTCACAAACCTGTCAAATCTCATTTCTCCCATTTACTAGCAATACGTTCTCGAGCTGCCTTCACTCACCCTTCCCCACTTAGTGTCCCTCATCAGACACGTGAGGAACCCAACACCTCTTCAGACAGCAGTCATGAGATCAAACGAAACCACACGCTTTAATACCTTGCACAGTGCCTGGCACATAGTTACTCAAAAAAAAAAAAAAAAAAAAAAAATGGCAACTCTTACAAGTGTTAATTCTTATTTGCCAAACTGAGAACTACCTGAGCAGGCTTATTTTTAGTTTAGTAAATAGCAGAGCAACAGGAGCTACTTCCAAAGCACATGACCTAGCCCAGTGGGTTTTAAATTCTTCCTTTTTCTTAATTTCTCTATATTCAGTCATTTGCAGGGATCTTGTCACTTTCCAGAGCACGTGCATAGAGCTGTAGAGCTCTTCTAAAGCAGATCTCTCCATCTGTCATACAGCGGATATTGTTCTGCACATCCACCCTGATTCGAAGATTTGATTTAAAGATTCTAAGCTTCCAACAAAGCTAAGCACAGTGCTGTGATTGTGGCAAGGACTCAATAAACACAACCATTAAGTAGTAAGCAGGGAAAATGATAAAGAAAAAAATGCTTTGAACCAAAATATTCATCCTTTCACCAAATAATTATTGAACAGCTCTGAGAATACAGTCTTGCAGCTTTTATGAAGTATTTGCAAGAGCTGGTATTACAAATGAACTGGTTGCACTGATTCAAATGGATAGAATTTTTTTTAAATGCTCAATCCAAATATTAGCAAGATGTAAGGCAAATGGAAAACATGCTGTGGTGCAAATGTAAAAGGGGACAGCTACTTTGGAAATCTATTAGACAGTATTTTAAAAAGTAAACATATAGCTAACATATGATTCAGCCATTCCACTTCTAGGTATTTACCCAAGATAAATGAAAATACATCCACACAGAGAATTGCAGACAAATACTCACGACAGTATTAAATCATATTAGCTCCAAACTGGAGACTGTCCAGTGTCCATGAAAATATGAATGGATGAAATACCACAAAATGTAGTATTTCGATTCAGTTGGATACTACTCAATAATGAATAATGTGATATTACTTATAAATGCAACAACATGGATCATTCTCAAAATTATACTGTGTAAAAGAAGCCAAATGTAAAACACAACATGCTACATGATCCCAGTTATTTCAAATGCAAACAGATCTATAGTGACAGAAACAGATCCGCAGAGCTTGGGAGGGAAAGCACAGAGTGGGGTGTGCTACGTAAAAGCAGGAGGCATATTCTGGGGATTTGTATTTGGTTCAATTGTGTTCACTCAAAATTCCTGTGTTTAAATACTAACCCATAGTACCACAGAATGTGAGTGTTTTACTGTAATCCTAACACTCTGGGAGGCCAAGGCGGGTGGACTGCCTGAGCTCACAGGTTCAAAACCAGCCTGAGCAAGAGTGATGTCTCGCCTCTAAAAGTAGCCAGGCGCTGTGGTGGGCACCCATAGTCCCAGGTGCTCAGGAGGCTGAGACAAGAGGACTGCTTGAGCCCAAGAGTTTGAAGTTGTTGTGAGATGTGACACCATAGCACTCTGCCAAGGGTAACAAAGTGAGACTCTGTCTCAAAAGAAAAAAAAAAAAAGAATTTGGGTGTTTTAAAGAGTGAATTAAGTTTAAATGAGGTCATTAGGGCCCAGTCCAATATGACTATAAATCTCATCTCGTAAGCAGATAATTTAGGCCACAGTCACACCAACGAGAAACCCTGTGAAGACACGGGGGATGAGATGGTCCCCTGCAAGCCAAGGAAGGAATCTCACAAGAAACCAACCCCGGGGACACCTCATCTCAGACATTTAGCCTCCAGAACCATTAGAAAGTAAACTTCTGTTGTTTAAACCACCTCATCTGTGGTACTTTGCTCTGGCAGAGGAGTAGGGGGGTTATGTAAATATTCACTACCTTGACTGTGGTGATGGTGTTATGTAGTTACATTCTGGTCTGAACTCCACAAGTTGTACCCTTCAAATGGAGGCAATTTAGTTTTCACAAATTGCTCCTCAATAAAGTACATTAAAAAAAAAAAAAAAAAGAACAAAGACTTAACAAGGCAATTCCATGAGGAAAAGAGAACCTTCATGCCAAAGGCTGCTTAAACGCATCCCTCCTCACTCCACACAGAAAGTAGATGAGAACATCTCTCCCACCCAGGACCAGGCAGAACTTCCTTCTAAGGACACAGACAGGGCAACCCTGAGAAGGACATTTATACATTGAACTTCAGTGAAAACTAAAGCTCATCAAAACACATTCTACACATGAACATATCAGCCATAATAGTACAAAAAATATTTATAATACATATATTTGTGGGATTCACCTCAGAATGCGTAAACAACTTTTATAAATGAACAACATAGAGAGAAACACCCCAAATAAAAATAAGCAAAATCTGAAGTGGACTGTTTACAAAAGAAGACATTCAAATGGCCAACAATCATATAAAATAATGGGCAACATCCTTAATAATCAGGAAAATACAAATTAAAAGTTTAAGATATAAATTTCACTCGGTTTTACATTTTAGCCATATAAATAATGACTAAGATGTAAAATAAAAAATACTGATAATACTAAACACTGGTAATAAGATAAAAGTCAACCGACATTCTCATACAGAGTTATAAGAGTATGAAACTATCACTTTGGAAATAGTTTCACAATTTCTTATAAAGTTAAACGTATAGCTAGCCCATGACTCAGCAAGATTCACTGCAAGATGTTGATCCAAGAAAAATGAAAATATTCGTATAAACACACACGATCCCCAAAGGCGAGAACAAGAATCTCACACAGCAGCCAAACCTAAAAACAAGCAAATATACCTGGGTAGTTAATAAACAAATAAGCACAACAGCACATATTCATCAATTAAATCACACAACGTGGATGCATCTCAAAACAAAAGACATAGTGAAATGAGCCGGACATAGAAAAGTGTGTGTTGTGTGATTTCATTTCTGTGAAATCTAACCGCGAGAAACAGGAGTCAAAGGTGACAGAGTCAGAGGACAGCATCTTTGGGATAGGGAGGTATTTATCAACTGGAAAGAGGCGGAGGGAACTCCTCTGGAAATGTTCCATATTTTGATTGGGGGTAATGGTTACGCGAGTGTATGTAACAGTCCAAGTTCACAGAACTGAATATTTACAGTCAATACACGTTATAGACCATAATTTTTTTTTTCTTTTTTGAGATAAAGTCTTACTCTGTTGCTCAGGCTAGAGTGCCATGGCATCAGCTTAGCTCACAAAACCTCAAACTCCTGGGTTTGAGCAATCCTCTTGCCTCAACCTCCCAAGTAGCTAGGGCTATAGGCGCCAGCCAGGATGTTTGGCTAATTTTTCTGTTTTTCGTAGAGATGGGATTTCCCTCTTGCTGCAGCTGGTGTTGAACTCCTTATTTCAAATAATCCTCCCACCTTGGACTCCCAGAGTGCTAGGGTTACAGGTGCAAACCACCATGGCTGGCCTATAGGGTATAAATTTTCTCATAATTTAAACCAATGAACTGAGTCCCATATTGTTCACTTCAATAACTATTTCTCTTGCCTCTTAGTAGCCCTGCAACTTTGGGAAGGTTTGTTAACCTCTGGGGATCATCTAGCTCAGGCCAAACAGGTTGATAGTAGAACCCACTTCATAGGGGTTTGCAAGGATTAGATACAAAATTATTAGGCCAGTATCAGGCACACAACAGGTGCTCAATGAATGTTAACTAATTCTGTATCTACATGAAATGCCTGACTTAATAAAGGGCAGGACAGTTAGGAGCCAGTCTATATGGTTTAAAAAACACTAAATTGAGTGACAAAACTATTGTACACTTTTATTAGACCTTTAAAATTATTTTTAATTGACAAATCATAATTGCATACATTTCTGGGGTACAGTGGGGATGTTTTGATATATCCAGTGGGAAATGATTAAATGAAGTCAGCTAACATGTCCACCACCTCTCTTACTCTTCATTTTTGGTGGTAAGGCATTTGAAACATACCCTCTTAGCAATTCTGAAGTACACAAATGCATTATCTGTCACTCGTTATGCCATTTAATAGTGCTAAAAAGTGTATTCCTCCTGTCTGAATGAAACTTTGTACCTGTCGACAGCATTTCTCTGTCTCCTGCACCCCTCCCACCTCTAGCCTCTCAAAACCACCTTTCTCCTCTCTACTTCCATGAGTTCCACTTTCTCAGATTCCACATAAAAATGAGATGAGGCAGTGCTTGTCTTTCTGTGTCGGCTTATTTCCCTTAACAGCTTCATTGTGTTGTTGCAAATGACAGAACTTCTTTCTTTTTTAAGCTAATGCTAAACAGCACTAATAATTAGGGAAATGCATATTAAAATCACAATGAGATATTATTTCACTTCTCTTGAAATGTCTATTATTAAAAAAGATGAAAGGTAACAAGTATTGGCAAGAATGCAGAGGAACAGAACCCTTGTAAGGTATTGGAAAATGTGTACTTGGTACAGCCATTACGTAAAATGGTATGCAGGTTCATTCAGCAAATAACTCAAAATAGAATTACCAGCAGCCCCACCTCTGGGTATTTGAGAAAGATCTGAAATCAGTTTTGAAAGAGATATGTGCACCCCCATGTTCATTGCTGTATCATTCTCAACAGCCAAGACAGGGAACCACCTAAATGTCCATTGGCTGATAGTGGATAAAGAAAACGTAGTGTGTTTTACTTTTTTACAAAAGAAATCTATGCTTCAGTGACTTCCTCTTGTTGCTTTTTGAAATAATTATCTGTTTCATTCAACATCTATCATCAAGCTACAGAAGTATAAAAAAAATCAGACCCACTGGAGTTCAGGAATGATGAGTTCCCCAGAGCTCTGGTCAAGCTCCTCTTCCTTCAGTGTGATGCCCTTAAGTTTCCTCCTCACACAGACAGTTTGCTATCTTGAGAGCCTCTTATACACGGTTATATAGATACTCTCAAGGAAGAGACCAAGGTGGGTACAGAATCTTTCAGAACATAGTGGAAAGACACTTTATATTCTCTCCCCCTCCTTCTTTCTCTCTGCCTCTCCACACTGAGCTACATGTTAGTTACAGCCAATACGTGTTTATCAGAACACATACATTACACTCTTTGCTACGGATCTAAACCTGTCCTCCAAAATTCATGCACTGGAAATTCAAGTCCTCAATGTTGGAGGCAGAGTCTGATGGAAGGTGTTTGGGTGATGAGGGATCGTGTCTGAATCAACGCCCCTACAGAACGGACTTGCAGGAGTGGGTCCTCTCTCTGCCCTGCTTTGCTGCCACGTGAGGACAAGACGTTCCTCTGAGGATGCAGCACTCAAGGCACCAACTTGGAAACAGACTGACCACTCACTGTCCAGCTACTGCTTGATCTTGGATTTCCCAGACTCCAGAACTATAAAAAAATAAATTTCTGTTCTTTATGCCACCCAGTCTCAAGTATTCTATTATCATAGCACTAAAGAGACTAAGATACTCTTAAAAATATTTTTAATGAATTACTGAGACAGATCATATGACATCATCTAAGTGAGAACAGGTCTTTTTCTAGCAGAACCTGTCACTCGCCTCCTCCCCTCCTCCTTTGTGGGAACAGAATTTCTGGTACATAGCTAAGCCCATGGACGACTGGACTACATTTCCGGCCTCCCTTGCTAGTACTGCCTTGTGACCAGGTGCCGGCCAAGAAGACACGGCAGTAGTGTCTTAGGGCTTCTTCCACTGCTCTTTTATCTTCATTCATTTCTCTCCTCTTGTGTCTGGATCTTGAATTGCATGTTCAAGGCTATATCCCACAAAGCAACAATGTAGGAAGAATCTGGGTTCCTACTCCAGCCCTGAATCACCTACCTGAACTTTGACATGAGAGAAAACTAAACACTCATCTTATTTAAGTCACTGTTGGTTTGAATTTTAAGATACTCACCATCAAACCTAATAGCCACTGTTACAACCATAAAATTAACTGCATTGTAACAGTAAAATCAATGGGGCACACAGAACAGTAAACTTATTTCACTATGATCTTAAAAATCAACAAGTGTTTTCTTTCTCACATGGAGGCTGATGTATAGGGTGGTGAAGTCTATTGGAAGATTAAAGAAAAATCTTATTCTATATCATGAATAAGACCCTATTTATAATTCATGAGTTTTTAAAAAAACAGAAGTTAACCAAAAAGACCCAAACTTTTAAAAAAGCATTAGTCATATTGATGAAAATCTTTACAAAATGTGTTATGTACTCCATGCCAACTTCAGCAGATTACATTTAATATGTTCACGGTGACTTCGCTTTCTAAAAAGAGCTACTGAATAATGAATACATACCATTTGCCAGAAGCCATACGTACCTCATCTCTAAGCTACCTATAAACAAAGCAAGGCAGCCATTACCTGCCCAGGTTTACAGAAGGAAACGTTAAGTCTTAGCAATGCTAAGAGACATGTCTCAGCCTACAATTTTACTAAGTAACAAAGTCGGTTTATCATAAAGCATTCATTTTCTCTGTTAATTTTTCTTTCCTTTTCTTTTCTTTTTTTTTTTTTAAAGACAGAATCTCACTTTGTCACCCTCGGTAGAGTGCTAGGGTGTCACGGCTCACAGCAACCTCCAGTTCTTGGGCTTAAGTGATTCTCTTGCCTCAGCCTCCTGAGTAGCTGGGACTATAGGTGCCCGTCACAACGCCCGACTACTTTTTTTGTTGTTGTTACAGTTTGGCCGGGGCTGGGTTCGAACCCATGACCCTCGGTATATGGGGCCAGTGCCCTACTCACTGAGCCACAGGCACAGCCCTCTGTTAATTTTTCATAAGAAAGTTTTAAAAATATATGACCGGTAAATAAACATTTTATATTTGCTATTTTACCCTCAATTAAAGTAGTGTCTTTGCAGACTATTTCAAAATGTTTTGCCCTTACTCTGAAGTAGACAAGTAACTTGTGCATTTCGCTACCTCTCTGTCCCTCCCCTTCACAGTCCGGCTCTGCCAATGGCCTCGTATCAGGATGTGGGACACTTCTCTGGGCTATCCAGTGGGCCAGGAAATTATTAAATTTAAGACTATTAGAAACAAACATCAAATTAAGATTTTGTCCTTATGTTTTTAAGGCTCTTTTATTTATACTCAATTTCCCTGGTAACTATTTACTGAAATAGGTTTGTTTTTTTTCTTTTAACACCTTTATTGCTAATCGGTTCACCCACATACCTTATTTATCTCAGAAATCATAGGAGATTGTACTGTGTATTAGTTTGCTATTGCTGTGTAACAAATAAACACAAATTTAGTAGATGAAGACAATATGTGTTTATGTCTCACAGTTTCTGTGGGTCAGGAGTCTGGGCACAGCTAGCTGTGACTTCTGCTCAGGGTCCCGCAGGGCTCAATCCAGCTGTCATCTGGGATGTACTCTTCTCTGGAGACCACCGGAGAGGCATTAGTTTCCAGCTAGTAATTAGTATCTTTGTGGCTGTAATCCTGAAGGTCTCAACATTGTGCTGTCTGTTAGCTAGAGGTCTCCTCCATTTTTTTTTGCCGTGTGAACTTCCTAAACTTAGCAGCTTAACTTCATGAAGCCATGAAGTATTAATATCTATCTGCTCCAGACTCCAATTATACAGTTTCAAAAAATATGCTCAAGGGAAATCTTAGAAAATGTAATCAAGGAAGGACATGCCATCCCAACACCACGTCTGTATTTTCTTGTTTAGAAGGAAGTTACAGGTTCCAAATCCATCCTAGAAGAAGTTTTTTGGCAAAAGCATGAACACTGGGCAGGGGGAGGTCACTGAGGTTCAGGTAACATCTGCTCACACTCCACCCGATTTATACATGAGGAGAAAGACCTTCATAAAATGTAGGTTTGAGAAATAATAATTCAATATTTGACTTTAGTTGCTAAGTGTTCAGCCTATTTTTAAAATATAAACATACTTTCCAGTTTAAATATATGAATATTTGAACACTTTCCTGGAATTCTTTAAAATTTTTTCAAATAGAATTTTATAGCTTAGGTTATACTAAGAAATAAATAATGGCTATAAACAGAAACTAAGTTTATTTAGTTTATTCTGAAACAGAATATTTCAGAATATTCGAAAATATTAGTCCATTTTATAAAAAATAAAACAAAACAAAATCATGGTTTGCTTTGGTGAAGGTATATGATCTTTTCTAACTTTATTTCCTATAATTAATGTTTTATAGATGTTTACGCTGAACAGTTAACTGAAAGTTTCAATGCAGTTAATTCTATAGAAAAATAAAATACAGTCTACATAAAAGAATGAACTGTTCGTACATTAATTCAGGTATTCCTATAAATTCCTTAAAGCAAATGTCATCAGAAGGCAAATCATAATTCAGAAAAAGTCTTGAGGAGACTCCTAGTCTAGGTCTTGTTAGAATTTTTCCCCTGATTTTGAGGCTATATTATTAATAATAAACTCTCCACTTGAAAATATTTTTACGTGGTACACAAGAAAGTAGAAGAGGTAAAGATGATTTGGTCAATTCCAGTCATTCTCCAGAGAATGATCATAAAAAAAGTGGCAAGACCATTACCCTGAATTTGTATAGAAATGGGTTGTTCACAAAGCCCTTTTAGGCCCCAGACTACCCTTGATTCCCAGTGAAAGTCTCTTAATACTGAGCTCTGCAATGCTCTGAGCTCTGCAGTGATTACCTGTTCATGTGTCCATGTGGTCCCTATTCACTACAGAACAAGTTTCCAAGAAAACCTTGACCCCATGCCCAAGTACTCACTGGCTCTCATATTTAACCACTTGGGTATATTGTTAGTATTTTATCTTGAATATATCATTTTCATAAAGGGGTATCCACTTATTTGTTAATCATGAAAAGAAGTATCTTCTCTTGTTTTATAAAATAGAATATCTGAAGCCCACACCATTGTTAGAAAAGATATCTGTATTTTAGTACAAGTTTTACCATAAGCCTTGGTGGTGCTTAGTGGGCAAAGTTCAACTCTGCTCCCAGGTGGGGTCATTTGGAGGGATCAATGGGGACTTAAGAGTCACTTTCCTGAGGGCCCTTTGCATGGCCGAGTTGGTGCTGAACATCAGCTGAGGCCCTTCCTCTCAATAAAGGCCTTTCCAGTGGTTCCTACAGAATACTGGGTGTTGCTGAGAGAGAAGCAGCAGCTTCGGCTGCGTAAGGCCTGAGCCTGGAGAGGAGCAGAGTGCTATTTCCAACACTTTCTGTTAGTCAGCAGTCACAGAGCTCAGATTTACTTGAAAAAAACTCTCACAGAGTTAGTCAAACTTTAATGTGGCATTTCACTGAATGATGCTCTACATTTGCAGTTTCTTATTTTCATATGTGCATACCCCCCACCATTGGAAGGTTGTTTGGCCTGGTGAGATCTAGAGCTCTGTGACTCTGCCCCTGTAGGCCCACGTGACCTCCCCTTACTGTATTCAGAGTACCCCACTGCTGTAGACCTCTATTAAAAGCCTTCAAGTAATTTTAATACTGTGAAATAAGTAATGTGTCTCACTGAATATGGTTTATAGGAGCAAAAACAGTAAAACAGCAATAGTCCTGCTGGTTCTCCCATCATTCATTAGGACTCCTCTCCTGTTTGTATCTGGACACAGACAGTACCTGCGTCCACCAGTGAATTTATCAATCCTTTCCAAATATTTAACTTACCATATATACTCGAGTATAAGCCGAGATTTTTTGGCACAAAATTTGTGCCGAAAAACCCGAACTCAGCACAAATTTTGCGCTGAACAAACTCGGCTTCTACTCGAGTATATACGGTATTTTTTCTAGTTTCTAAAAGGCATTCTTTGTGTTTTCTAGTAATTGAAATCACCGGCTGTCATCTATTTTTATCTATTTATTTTATTTCAGATTACCATATGACTGCAAGGGATTAGGTTGTCACTGTCTCCTACTTTTTAATGCATTCATTTGATACTAATTTTAAGTCATTATTCATTAACTTGTTCAACAATTAATGACTGGCATCCACTACTTTGCTAGATTCTGGAGATAAAACAAACACTATTTTCACACTCAGGAGAATACAAGTGATTAAACAGGCAATTAACACAGATTCTTTGAGAGTACATGAGAGAACCTAGTGACCCAGAGTTTTTTTTTTTTTTTTGCAGTTTTGGGGCCAGGGCTGGGTTTGAACCCACCACCTCCAGCATATGGGGCTGTCACCCTACTCCGTTGTGCCACAGGCGCTGCCCTGACCCAGAGTTCTCGAAAGACTATGTTTTTAAACTGAGACCAGAGAGATGAGTAGCCATCAGACAGGATGAGGAAAGTTTCCCAAGATTAAGACTTTAAGCTGGGAGAGCAGTACCAAGTACTGCCGACTCCTAGATTGATTCCTGGAATACTGACCCTCCACAAGTTGATTGCTCAGGTTCTGATCATTGATCCACAAAGAGATAATTTCTTCCGTGCAGTTTCTTAAAGATCTTACCATACCACTTGTCCAAACCACTTATCCATACCACTGCTACTTGATAATACAGTTCAATTAAAATTACATTTAAATGTAATAATATGTGAGGTCCTGATTTCAAAGCAAGGAAGGTACAAAGATGATGAACAGAGTCTTTGTACCTTAGGATACAATTGACTGGGTTTCGAATCTAATGGCCAATGCTAGCTACGTGAAGATGGGGGAGTTTCTCAACACCAGTTTTATTATGTCTAATGTGGACTTAACAATTATACTGAACTCCTAGGACTGATGTTAATGAGATACGGGATAAAATTGTTAGCAAAATGTTACACACATAGCTAATAAGCGTTACAGGGCCCTGCTGAATAACCACAGTATGAGAAAAACACGATCGTGAAAAGAACACCCTACTAGACAAAGATTCAGAAGGTCTAAGTTACAGACACAGTTTCACTGGAGTTTAGGCTTATCACCTTAACAACGTTGTGCTTCACTGTCTCATCTGTAAAATGTGCGTACGGGTAATAAGAGCTCGGGGTCAAAGAAGACAATGAATAAGCTAATGTGTGAAAACCTCTCTCAGCTACATCAGGTCATAGGGCTCTGAGAAAAGGGACAGCAAGAGTGACGTGTGCTACTGAGAGTGTCTAACAGGAGAAGGATGTGGGCTCACGTGCTTACGTAGCTTCCTGCAACCCCAGACCTAACGCCCTTCCAAGCAGAAGAGAGCGGAGTGTGCAATGCTGCAGCTGTTGCCACAGCAACCAGCCAGTCAATACACTTGTATTGATTATCCGATGCTGCTACAGGAACTCAACAGCTGTCTAAATAGAACATCTCAGCTGGCCCAGGAAATTTTCCCCAAGAACTAGGGTATCTCTATCACTTATAAAACATAATTTGACAGATAATTTACTTCTACCACAAAAATGCATATCATAAAAAAAGCATCTCATAATCTAATACTCAATATCCAAGAAAAAATTGGATGCAACCATGTTAAATGCATTAAATGCTGAACAATGTGTTTACTCTTTCACAATTTCCAGGCACCAAACTACTGCTAAGCCACAAGGTGCCTTCAATTACATCCCTACGTGTTGACAGCTTTGCTACAGGCACATCACAGTGATGGCAGGATTTAAATAGCAGTGATTTGGGGGTTCCTATCTCATAGAATTTAAACAATGAAGACAAAGACTTACAGATACAGTGATTCACTTCTGTGCACTCTTAACAGATTTAATTTAAGAGAACCATATGATTATCTTCATCTGTCCAAGTTCTCTTTACTAAAAATAATCTGTAAAGTTTGCTATGCTCAGATTAGAGGCAGTCCAGGCAGCATAATATGTTTCTAGCTATTGACATGGTAGCTCTCATTTCAATTCAAGGCATGTAAATCTATTTGAATAACGTTTATTATCATGTAAAGCTTCATAGTTATCTCAGCTGGCTTTACATCTTGATAATTATGATTGGAACTGGACTATGCTTATTAAATGAGATAAAAAGTTTATTAGATTTCTGGTGAATGTCCAGATATCATCATGATCATATGAACATTATTATTTAGTTCTCAAAATTAAACTTTGTGAATAACACATCATATTTTGGTGTGTACTGTATTACTCTAAACTCACAACTAAAGCTTAACTCGATCAGCCACATTTTTCTCAAGAAAGGAAAAGGAAGAGATAATATAGGACATGGTTAAAATTAGAAAAAGGTCACATTTACTTAATTTTTCTGTTGCTTTAAAAAAATTAACTACCTGAGGACGGTGCCTGTGGCTCAAAGGAGTAGGGTGCCAGCCCCATGTACTGGAGGTGGCAGGTTCAAACCCAGCCCCGGCCAAAAAAAAAAAAAAAAAACAAGAAAAGAAAGAAAAACCCAATGGAGATATTAGGGTGGCACCTGTGGCTCAAAGGAGTAGGGCACCAGCCCCATATACTGGAGGTGGTGGGTTCAAACCCAGCCCCGTGCAAAAACTGAAAAAAAAAAAAAAAAAAAAAAAAATTAAATAACCAAGAAAAAACAACAGTCTGGGATGACAGAGCCCCAGGAAAAAAGCTAGACAATTAAGATTGATGGAGGTGATTTATAACGAAATATAAACGAAACGGGGTAGCTAATAACATTGCCTAGAACGT
>CAUYPK010006527.1:0-24168 GCA_963574355.1 Loris lydekkerianus
TGTCCTGGAGATCTAGTTTAGTTGTGACAAATTTCTTCAACATGTGAATGTTGTTGAAGTATTTAATTTCTCCATCATAAATGAAGCTCAGTTTAGCTGGGTACAGGATCCTAGGTTGACAGTTATTTTGTCTTAGAATATTAAAAGTCGATGCCCATGGTCTTCTAGCTTGAAAGGTTTCTGCAGAGAGATCTGCAGTTATTCTAATATTCTTCCCATTGTAGGTTGGTTTTCTTTCGTGTGGCAGCTTTCAGGATTTTCTCCTTCATATTAACTTTAGTGAAATTGATTATGATGTGTCTGGGGGATGTCTTATTTGGGTTGAGTCATGCTGGAGTTCTGAAACTGTCTGCTATCTGAATTTCAGAAAATCTTGGCATATCTGGAAAGTTCTCCTTCATAATCTCATGGAGAAGAGACTCTGTGCCTTGTGAAGCCAGTTCATCACTTTTGGGAATTCCTATAAGTCAAATATTGGTCTTCTTCAAATTATCCCGGAGCTCTCTGAGAGAGTGGTCTGTTTTTGCTCTCCATTTTTCTTCTTCTTTGAGGGTTTGGGAGCATTCAAAAACTTTGCCTTCAATGTCAGAAATCCTTTCTTCTGCTTACTCCATTGTGTTACTGAGGGATTCTGCTGTGTTTCTCAGATCTTTGAGAGATGCAACTTCTGTGTCAAAATGTTTGGTCATTTGGTCTTTGGATCCATTGAGTTCTTGAGATAACTTTTGGAATTCTAATTTGATGTTATTTGCTATCCAGATCCTGAATTCAATTTCTGACATCTCAGCTATTTGTTTGTGCATGGGGTGTTGTGCTGTTTCTGCCCCATTGATCCTTGGGGGAGTTGATCTACTCTGATTATTCATATTGCCAGAGTTATTTTTGTTGATTTCACCTCATGATTGTTTTTCACTGTTGCCTCTGGCCATCCTCAGAGTTGGGGAGGTGTCTCTCCAAGATTAGACCCCAGGGGGATCACCCTATTGTTGCTGGATCTTTGTAGGGAGTCACCCTGTGTAGTTCCTCTGGGGCTGCTCTAGCTAGGGAGTTCTGGTTGTGGAAGCAGCTCTGGTGTGTGACACACCTGGATCCAGCAACAGGGCTGGGGGTGGTGTGCCCGGTTCTGGGAGTGCCTGGTGCCCAGTGACTTTTGCACATAGAACCCAAGGCTCCAGCAGTCTCTGGCCAGGAGAAGGGCTCTGCGCAGAGGTAGGGAGGGCTCCAGAGGGCACGCAGCTACCAGAGTCCCTGGCCAGATGAATGAGCTAGTGTGGAGGCTGCAAGGACACAGGAAGGAGGACGCAGGGTTGTGTGGCTTCCGCAGTTCCTGGTCATGGAATGCGAAGGCCTGGTGGGTGCGGGTCACTGGTCGGGGGTTGCTGCACAGCCCTTATGGAGGTCTGGGTGGTGCCAAGCCCAGGAGTTTGAGGTTGCTATGAGCTGTGACGTCACGGCACTCTATGCAGGGCAGCAGCCCAAGGGTCCAGTGTGCCAAAAAACCGTCTCACTCTGCCCCTAAGGATTAAGGTTGTAAGACAGTTCAGTCCCTGCTTTTAGGCTGCTCAGTCACTACATTACTTTGTCCTGCCTGATCCTTGCTCTGGGACCCTGAGGGCGGAGCTTGCCGGGGCAGTACTTTCTCAATGTCTTCCTGCGCCCAGCTCAGTGGCTCAGTCTGGGGCTCCAGACAATGCCCAAAGTTCTCCACACCCCTGCTCAAGCTCTCCCCAAGGCAGGTCAACTGAGCGCCAAGTCCAAGAACACCAAAACAGTTCACAGGTAAGGCCTTTCCGGTTTGCAGTCTTACTCTAGCTTGTGCTTATGGTTGCCAGCGGGATTAGGTTGATCAAACACATACAACTGCTTGCCAGTTTTCCACTGTTTTTGTCCTTCTCATGGGGTCCAGAAGTCCCTTGCTGGCTCCATGTATCCTCAAAGGGATGATCATAGGCAGATCTTACTGGCCAGAGATGCCTGGAGTCTTGTGTCCCAAACTCGCCGTGCCCAGTTGCAGGGAAGCTGTTACTCGGCCGCCATCTTTAATCCATTCCCTCATGTATTCTTTTCCCACTCAGCTTTTATCAAAGGCTATTTGCTCATTTAGCCCAGAAAGTAAGCTGAGGGAAGGAACAAAAACATCAACAGGTTTTCTGAGTAAGCACGTCAGCTTTTATTCTATTTATAATCCTTAGCTTTAAGGGTCTGAGCAGCCTTGAGATATCCAAAATCTGACCCTTGTGTGGCGCAGCCTCCTATCTGTAGTCACAGATTCCTTGGGGGAGGTTAATCTTCACTAGTTCACTGTGGAGCGGACACCACAGTGCCAGTCTCCTCTGAAGAACAGGTGGAACAGAAGAATTTTCCTCTGATCTCCACCACAGAGGCACCTTCCTGTGTTGATAAGGGGGTACACAAGCCCTCCTGCCCATATTTCAGGGCTTGAGCTGTTCCCTTGATCTCTGTCCTGGCCAAATACAAATCCCACAATGGGTATTTGCTTTGACTGTTGGCTAGACAGGGGATGGCCTGGTTAATGTTTCTTCCCAGGCCTTACCTGCAGCTTCCTCTGTGGCCATTGTTTCTTCGGTGTGTTCACAGACCCTGCAGGGGTTTTTGCAAGCTGTATTCCCTGCAGGCCAGGCTTCCAGGAAAAGTAAAAACTGCTCAGATAAGGAATTTAGCTGTTGGGTTAAAAGTAAGCTTGCTAAACTATTTTTATTCTGCCTTGCTCAGATTACGTCTCTGCTTTTCCCTTTTTCTGGGGGGTGTTTTGCATCGCCAAGAATGGGTTCTTTGGTCCCCACTCTGCCTGCACTACTTAGATTCAGTTTGACAGTAAGTAGATTAGTGTTCAAGACTGCAGTTTATAAGAGTCAGAGAAGGGTCAGGCAATCTAGGGAAGACCAGATTGGAGGTTGAGTGGAGAAGGAGAATTGGAGGAAGAGAAAAAGTGAGAAAATATTATATAATATGGTATATGCTACTTATAAATTTTTATCTAGGACAAGTTAGTTAATATTGTTGAACTCTTCCTAACTATAACAAGTTATAACAAGTGCTATAACAAGTTACCACAAACTGGGAGGCTTAAAACAGCAAAACATTTATTCTCTTACATTCTAGAGCCCACAGGTTTAAAATTGAGGCATTAGGACCACTGTGCTCTCCCTGATCTGTCCTTGCTTCTTCCCAGCTTCTGGCGCTTACTTGATAGCCACATTATTCTGATCTCTGCCTGGGTTTCACATGGCAATCTCCCCTCTGCGTGTCTGTCCAAAGTTCTCTCTTCTTATAAAGATTAGGGTTTGCCCTGTTCATTATGGGCTCAACTTGATTATATCAACCAAGATCCTCTTCTCAAATAAGGTCACATTTGTAAGTTCTGGGTGGATATGAGTTTTGAGGGGATATTATCAATTCAGCACCCTTGGTTTCTTCACTGTAAAGAAAGGGGTTATACATGCTTTTGTTTCACATTCTCATCAGTGGGTTATTGTGGGAAGATGCCATCTTTGATTTCCCATTTTATTTTTTTTGCAATATCCCGATTTTCTTGGGAAGAATCACTATTTCCTCTGTGGATTGAGCTTAGTGGCTTGTCAATCAGGGGCCCCCTCTTTCTTGGCAGATAGGCACATATGTCACCCCATGAATACCAACTGGAGGGGCTCTTCCAAAGAGAAATGAAAACTAAAATAAGATGGAATCTAAAGTGTGCTGGTTTAAAAGCATATATTCTAGAGACATACTTTGTATTTTTGAATCTTGCCTGTGCCAACTGTGTGACTTTGAGAATTACTTAGTCTCTCTGTCCATCCATTTCTCATGTGTAAAATGGGAATGATAATGGTACCTACCTCATTCTGTGTGCCAGCTACTGTTTTTGGCTTTAGATAGGCATTAACAAATAAAACACACAGGACTTGTGCTCACATGGAGCTTTCAAATTTTGCGATAGGTAAATACCACATAGAGAAAAATAGATATTTGCTCTAAATTATGAGATGGTCCTATGTGTTACATAAAATGCTTAGAACAGTACCTAGTACATAATGGGCAACACGTAAGTGTGAGCATCTGCCTATTGTTTGTAATGACAGTGTTTTGATCACACACCATCTCTACTGTTTCTGATTCTGAGCCCTTTGGAGATCTTAGTATCTGCTCATTTCTAAGCTTAGCTTGCTACCTTTTCCACGGATATTGAGAATTCCAGAATTCTTCCAGTAAATTTTATTTTGCTTGATTTAGGCACTTGGTTTTCATTACCTGAAATATGAGAATGCTAACTGATATGGCAAGTTATAGAGTTGTTGTAAGAATGAAATAAGATTATGTACATTAATTCTGGGCAGGGAAATCTGGGTATATTGACTGGAAAGAAAAGAATTAGATGACAGTGATCTGACACATGTAAGTAAATAGAAAATTATTAGTAAAGGATTTTAATATGAGGAAAAATCAGGACTTGGCATGGTGATAAAGTAGGACTGGCTTTCATTTATAGGGTTGTAAGTTTGAGAGTGGTTGACAGTTTCATCTGTGAAACTCATGGAAGTGAGGTCTTGCATGGAATATGATAAAGGTATTGTTTTACTGTTGATAGTAAGCAACAGAAGATTCGACCTCAACTAGATAGTCCTATTTGCAAGAAACCTTTATTTTTTGTATCACTGAGAAAGCATGGTATGAAAAGAAGCTTTGAAGAATATTGGTGTTCTTGGCACAAAGGACTCTGAAAGGAAAAGTAATAAAGAATGGTTGAGCCTTTTGTTTGACACAACTCCACTCAGACTCATTATTGTAAAGTGCAAAGGTATATATCTTAAACCCAGGAGGAAAGGCAATATTGTGCTGAAGGCTGCAGTATCATAAACACGCACATGCATATTCATATGTGGCCAATTATTCTTTTGAAGCTGTGTAAATTACACATTTGAAAACTAAGAACAGAAAACATGATACATATGGAAAATCCTTCAGCACTCTGAGATAAAGATGGAATAAAAGGATTACTGCAAAAGCTCTCTTCCTGTCAAGTTTCTTCCATTTCAGTTCTAATCACCAAATCCTATTTAGTCCTTTTAACTACCCTATAACCCAATTATCCTTTAGGCATCAGGGAACAGGAAGTACTCCAATCCTCTTTGGTCCTGGTGCCAACCTTGAACTTGGTTTTTGAAGATAAGCTCCGGTCCTGAATTAAAAGGCTGAAACTGTAGTCAGCTCCAACGTTTCTACTATCAATTAATCAACATTCATTCATTCATTCATTCATTCTACAAGTGCTGGTGAGGTCAGGTACTATTTTTGTCAGATACTGTTCTTTATATTGGGTAATCATGGTGAATAAATATAGTTACTATTATATGGAGCTTTTGAATTCATGAGGAAGAGACAGTAAAAAAAAGGAAACCAAAATAACACACATATATCTTCAAGACGTGGCATGTGCCATGAAAAAAATAAACAGGGGTGAGTAGAGGTGTAGAACAAGGGGTGGGGTGTTGCTGGGAGGGGGGGTCTACTAGGTGTTAAAGCCCTCTCTGTAGGGTGAGGGATGCAGATAGGAGTGATAACTGTCCTCAGACCTCAGGAAGATCATTCTCAGGAGTTAAAAAGGCAATGACGATGCCTGTGGCTGGGTGCTGAACTAGAAGCATCTTCATGTAAGTGGGCTGCTTTTGTGGTCAGTGGCTCCTGTGCAGCTTTTTTATTTTTTTTAATAGTTATCCAGTCCTGCTTTTTTTGTGCTGAGAAGTCTTGAAACTTGTGAAGTCAGGAGAAGGTTGGGACTTAGGGTCTTGTCTTGAATTAACAGGTTTCTAGGGGGAGGATCCCTGCCTTGACTGAGGACCACGTGTCAATTGTTTCAGTTCTCAGAGTTTGGGCACCTCCTTCATTTGCCTTTCCTAGGCTTCTTTGTCTTCTGATTCCTCCTTCTCCTGTCCTGGGCTCTATAAATAACAAACCATAGCCCTTCCTGTGAGCAGCTCTTCCTCCTCTCCCTGTGGCTTTCTCTTAGTTCTTTTCCAGAGGCATGACCTTACTGTCCCTGAATCGTCCCACCCATTTAGCCTCTTCCCCATGCCATCTTAATTCTTCTTGCTTAAAGAAAAAGGTAAGAAATTTAAAAAGGAACAAAGGTTAGAGAAAGTAAAATGAAAGTAAAATGAAAATCATTGGCTAATGAAAATCGCTGCTAGTTACTCATGAAAAATTATGGCAGAGGACACAGAAAGAATCTCTGGAAACTGCGAGGGTTGTAAATAACAGTCGTGGTGTCAGGAAGCCTCAGGAGGCATTCTTGCAGACACGCACCTGCCCACTACATCCTGCAGTGAGGGACCCTAACTGGTAGCCCCTTTATTCTTGATCTTAGGTTCCTGGCTCTATTTCTATAGAACTAGCAGAGATGAAGATACAGGTGAAGAAGCAGCCCACCAGAGATACTGGAGAGGTGGCAGAAGGAGGGAACGCGAGTTATGAGCTGTCTTAAGTTAGGCACCCGAGAAGCAGAGCTCCGGACAGATTTGGGTGTGGCACTTATTACCAGAATGCTCTTCAGGAAGGAATAATTAGGGAGAGAGCAGAAAAGAAAAGGCAAGGGGAAAGAATTGAATAAGATATTGTCTCAGGTCAAGTGTAGAATTGGTTTGAACCAGGGATGGAGTAAGGGGATTGTGATGCATAAACTTCAGTCAAAGATCATCCTCTTTCAGACAAGGATCTGGCTTTTGAGGGCAGTGCCTGTGGCTCAGTGAGTAGGGCGCCAGCTCCATATATCCAGGGTGGCGAGTTCAAAACCAGCCCCAGCCAAACTGCAACAAAAAAATAGCCAGGAGTTGTGGCAGCACCTATAGTCCCAGCTGAGGCAATAGAATCGCCTAAGCCCAGGAGTTGGAGGTTGCTGTGAGCTGTGATGCCATGGCACTGTACTGAGGATGAAAAAGTGAGACTCTGTCTCCAAAAAAAAAAAAAAAAAAAAAAAAAGGATCGGGCTTCTGTACTCTAGTGTAGGTCAGTAATAGGTTGTAGGCTCATGCCACATAACACAGGGTGGGGGATGTGTCAATTCTCAGGATGGCAGCTCTGTTGGCTGAGGGCAGCTGCCTAACACCTACAGGGCCTAGGGATGGGGGTGTGAGTCTGATGAAGGGAATCCGAGGGGGATATGCCACCCAACATCGGCCAGAGCCTTAAAAATTGGCATAATCTGTGTTTGTGGCACATTGAAAGGCAGCCTTCAGGAACTCTCCTGTGCCCCTCCTCCCTTTTTTATACCTGTGATAACGATTACACTTTAGGTAGGGAAGGAGTAGACAGAGGCAAAAGGAACTTTAAATCTAACACATCAAGTTTCTTCCTCCACCACATTCGAGTTCAAGGTCTAATCGCTAAAGCCACAGTGAAGAGAAAGGGCCCACTAGGAAATAGATGGATGAGCAGCAGTGGGACATAAACAAAAGTAAAGTGCTCTCTGGGGAAGGCTGCCCTCCACCAGGAACTTGATTTGTCCTTTTCTATGGGGGATAAATCTGTAATGTGAGGCACATCCATAAGCCCTACTAGTCTGACGCCACCTGTAAATATCAGCCTGACTTCACTGACTCCTTAGGCTCTGATTCCACACTCACCAAGCCACCGTGTGACCATAATTTGGTTTCCAAAACAGATCTGCCTGTGGTGAGAGAATGTTTTGTCATTCTGAAAGATACATTTCAGATGAACGTAGCAGTTATATTTCTCACTGTAAATGAACCAACTGGGTCCCTGTTTGCACTTTGGTCAGCTGTGAGTTTGGCTTGCTGGAGTCATTTTTCCTGCACCTCACCAACTCTGTGATGTGGATGTAATAACTGTACGATGATTTCAAAGCTGATCCTTGGATCTGGAGCCGTGATAAACTCCCCCCAGTTTCCCCGCCCCCGAGTTAGCACAATTCTTTTTAGTTTCAGCACACAGAGGTTCAGAGGATGATGAAGATTGCTTTGGAACGTTGAGTGTTTGCAGTGAGGATAGAATTTTGCTTTGGTCTTTAATAAGCATGCGTGTAGGGGAAGAATGCCAACCTCTGGATGGGAAGGAGTAAATCTTCCACCATGCCATAGGTACTGAAAGGACATGATGAATCAGTGGATGAGGGCAAGACCATAAATCTCACCTTCAGGTAGAGGGTTATCCTCTTCTCTGCCTTCAAGTCCTATGGGAGAGGCGATGAGCCCACGTGGTAGGTTGGGTTGTTCTTGGAATTGGGCTCACTCAGCAAGAATGTGCACCAACTGTCAGGATCCCTGGAGAAAAGTCTTTTCCAACAGTGAAGATTTCAGAGAAATAAGATAGGGGAAGGAATTTCAAGAAGGGGAATAGCTGTGTGACTCATGTGAAGCAGAGTCAGTGTCTGCCAGTCTGGCTTCAGTGAATGTTCACTCAGTGAAGTCAGAAAGCCTCAGGCAGAGAGGAAGCTTGGGCCAGATATTAAAGAACAATAACCAGCTAAAAGGCTCCAGTTTTCCAAAAAGTTCTAGAGATTCATGCTATGGAGTCTTAAAGGCAGGTTCTAGAGGACTTTTATTCCAATGCCCTTATTTTATAGAGAGGTGATAGGCACAGAGATATCTATGATATAGATATATGATATATATCTATATATGTCATAGATATATATGCTATATATATATGATTTCAGATATACCGTATATACTCGAGTATAAACTGACCCGAGTATAAGCTGATCCCCTTAATTTTACCCTAAAAATTGGGAAAATTTAGTGACTTGAGTATAAGCCGAGGTGTAAAATGCAGCAGCCACTGATAAATTTCAAAAATAAAAATATATACCCAAAACAATTACAATAATTGAGGAATCAATTACAAGACTTTACTGCCTTAAATGGGGTTTTCACTTAATTAAATGTGCCATTAAATATTGTGTTTAAATAGTTCAGTGGAATACAGTTCAGTTCAGCCGCCTACCTCTTCAGCTCTTCAGCATGATTAGTAGGGATTTGTGGACTGAGCTGAAGCACCGCCCCCTCAAGCAGACGGCAGAAGACGACTGGAGACTACGTGCATTTGATTAGGTGCGTGCACACCCAATCAAATAACCTGTATGACCCAAGTATAAGCCAAGTTCGGGTTTTTCGGCACAAATTTTGTGCCGGAAAAAAGTCGGCTTATACTCGAGTATATACGGTAATAAGAAAAAAAAATACAAATTCCTGACTAAAATTGTATCTGTATGATATCAGTTCTAAGAAGCTCTGCAGAGATTCAGTATCTTTTTAATATCTTTGTTCAAGAAAAGCATTAAGCTCTTTCATTGCGTTAATTAGCTCAGTTTTTTATTTTATGTTATGCACACCAAGAGGGTAACATCAGTACTGGACCACATATATACCAGAAAAAGCTGTCCTGTGCTTACAGGAAACAATCACCCTTTTAGAGGTGCACAGTCTCTGAGCCTGACAGTGTAGACTCACTTCAAGTTTGCATCCTTCTAAGGAACAACTGGTCAGGGAAGAGGAGGGGCTGGCGTGGGAGGCTGGCCTGTTTTCCCCTGCTCCATATGTGGAAGTTACAGAAAGTCTTGCTGATGGCTGTTCTTAGTATAGATGGGGCAGCTATTTTCTCCACCAGAGGTTGGAGTAAAAGTAATAGCAACGATGGAAGAGAGTCTAAGAATTCACTTTTTTTGTTCACTTCTGCTCTTACATGCCAAATGCTGCCGGAGGGAAATAAATCTTTCCACGTATGAACCTCCCGATTGCTGCTAGTATACATTTTTCTAACCGTCCATTTTATTCTCATTGATAATGTTGGAGTTCGGACTTGCCTTATTCCTCACTGAATGATGGCAAATTGCCTTTCTCACTCCATTAATCCGCCATCTCCACTTCATCCCGCAGTCCCCAGGGTGACCTTCCTAAACCCCCCTGAGGACATTTCCCCCTCAGCCTGCCTCCTCCCTGGGGCCATTGGCTTCACCTGTTCCCACAGGTCTATGGTTCAGATGCACCAGCCTGACCCTGGAAATCACAGAAACTTCCGGCTGCTCCGTGGTCCTCTCACAGGACTAAGCTTACTACTGCAATGGGCTGACTGTCACATTGTTGATTTGATAGCGTTCAGTAGTACACTTCCTGAGAGCACAGACCAGCCTGAGGGCATCCCTACTGTTTAACACCATTTCCAGCAACTATTGTGCCAGTGATATAATTATAGCGTAAATGAGATTAAATTATTCAGATAACACTTTTCTTTTGAGATAGAGTCTCACTTGTTGCCCTGGTTAGAGTGCTGTGGCACCACAGCTCATGCCAACCTCAAACTCTTGGGCTCAAGAGATCCTCTTGCCTCAGCCTCCCAAGTAGCTGGGACTACAGGCACCCGCCACAACTTCTGACTATTTTTAGAGACGGGGTCTTGCTCTTGCTCAGGCTGGTCTTGAACTCATGAGCACAGGTGATCCATTTCTCCTAATTAGATACAGTATTTTTAGTAGTCTTGGCTTTTATTTTAAATTTACCAATGTGAGATGCAAAGCATGCCTCAGAATCAAATTATTTGAAGAAAAAGA
Source organism: Loris lydekkerianus (assembly GCA_963574355.1). Lineage (NCBI taxonomy): Eukaryota > Metazoa > Chordata > Mammalia > Primates > Lorisidae > Loris > Loris lydekkerianus. Next base: position 10,580 of record CAUYPK010006527.1, read on the forward strand.
ATTTCCACGAAAGGCACAAATTTGTAATTTTGTGGATTTAGCCTATGCATAGACTTTTTTGTTGCAAATATTGAAAATTAATCCATAAAAACATGTAGGTACCTTACTCCAGCTACTTTCTAACCTGTGTAATTCAAGGATGAGGAATATTCAGTTCACAGATTGGTTTGTGGCCTCTTAGCTTTCTACAGTATTTGAAGCAGGGCTTCTAAGTCCGGTGAAAGGCTAGACTAGTTATTGGTATTGAGATTTTTCAGTTCTTGTTTATACCTTTCTATAACCAGCACTATTCTACACAAAGTAGAATTGAGATATTTCTTTGCCAGAGTCTTGTTTCAAAGACAATATCTGCAACTAAAATAAATAGCAGAGCTGGGCAGCGTGTGATTGAGGAAAACCGTGCAGTAAAAGTTGATTGGAGGAAACATTCAGAGGAAGGAAAGCCGCAGAGCTTTAATGGTCCATAGTTGCTGCTTCATGAGATGGTTGTGTCTGAGCTGAGCTCTTAGAAAAGATAACGGATACAGGAGAAGAGAGAAGCTGCAGATTTCAAACGTGAAGAGCATCCTGGGGAAAGAATTTTGAGGTATCACTGGGTGTATCAAAGAGGAGTTTGAACTTTGGCTATGAGGCTCTGGGGAACTTGAAGATTTGGGGTATGGAAGTGACATGACAAATGCTGTGTTTGGAAGGGACCAGGAAAAAAGTAACTTAAGTAGTTTGATGACTGAATAAAAAAATAAAAAGGATGAAAGGAAAAGAAGAGTCAAAAATGAATTTTTGGCTGATGTATGAAGAGATGGAGGTATTAAACAGGGAACTAAGATTTAATAATAAAATAAAAGAAAGAAATAGGGAAGAAAGATTCTGGGGAGGATGAAAGATGATCTTGATCTTGCTTGGACTTGTTGCCCAAGACATGTGGTCAGGTGACTGGACCTTGTTTCAGAGGTCGGAATCTGACTCAATGCTTTGTGTGTCATTACCATTGGTTGTAGAATGTTTCAAAAGCTGAGGTCTTAGTAACACAATGGTAGAATTTAAAAGAGTGAGACTCAAGAATGGAGAGACTCTCTCCTTGCCAGAGAAAGAGAATTTTAAGAAAAGAACACAGGACTTCTGTGTGCCTGACGTGGTACTAATAACTTGTAAAATCTTATTTAGTCCTTGAAATAACCCTGTAAAGTAGGAATTACCATTGTCCATATTTTATAGGTGAAGTAACTGAAGTTCAGCAAGGCATAAACTATGACCTCGAGGTCATATTGCTAGTAAAGGTGAAGTCTGGATTTAAATTGAGATCTGTCTGACACCATCCTCCCCATGCTCACCTATTTTTTTTTTTTAAACGAACTATTATAAAATGGTAATGAAAGATCAAGAAGAATGAAAAAATGAGTAAGGCCATGAAAATTTCCAAGACCTTGAACATTTCAAGGAGGAAATCATGGTTTAAGATTGTATAGCTTTAGAATAGAGGTGGGAATAGACGTTCCAGCGAGTTGAGGAGGGAATAGTAAGTAAATGGAGGAGGCACTTTAGACATTCAGGACAGTTCTAAAGCAGCTGAGTCAAGTCCAGTGGGGAAGAGGGCAAATGAGTGGAAACGGGGGGACGAGGATGGGGGCGAGGTCTCAGAAGAGACATTAAAAAGACAGACCTTGGGAGAAAAGACCGCTCCCCTAAGTTTGGAAGAAAGAATAATGAGATTAATGCGCCAACTGTGCCAGTGGGGATCAGAGGGGAGGCAGATGAGAAAGGTGTCACATCAGTGTAGATTTATAAAGCCAGTAGTTATAATTATACCTCCAAAGTTACATTTTATTTGGAATAAATCTCAAAAAATAAAGGCACCGTGGGAGTTAAAGACACGGGGGAGTGAAGTGACCCTGATCAAGTCACTTCCCCACTTCCAGCTTCAGTTTTCCCATATGCTGGACTAGTTAGACAGATGGATCTTTTAAGGAAATATACTTAAGGATATACTTAAGGAAGTATACTCCTATACCGTGCTTAACTTTCTGAGCGACGTGGAATGGAGCAGCCTTCATCTGTTCACAGACACAGCAACCATAACGCTTTACATACCAAAGGACTGGGCGCAGATAACTAAAATTAGAACTAATAACTTCAGAGATAGGAAGGAAGTTTTTAAAGCATGAGTCCACAAGTCAGAATTTCCGTATGTATCCCTCTTCCCCCTTATTAAAATTTTAATTGTTAAAAATGTCCAAATATACGAGTAACTATGAACTCTCTTGAAAACAAAGATGATATCCGTTCTCTGTTGTGTCTCCACGGTTAAGCCTCGTACCTAACAGAACAAATTACTCAATGAATATTTATTAGTTGGACGAAAGCTGAATAACAAAATAAAACACCAATAAGAGACTCTTCTCATTTTTTCCCTCCCCTTTGATCTCTTTTCTCAATCCTTTCCTGACAACTTGGGGACATGTTAATTGTGCTAAAGATAGCCACTTTTCCTGTCCTGTCTATTTTTGTGTCATTTTAGTTGGTTTTCATTTGGTCGCTATGTTGACTTTTTGTGAAAAGGGAACTAAACTTGTGAATTGACTAACAGTGGAAATCTTAGGATTTTTAAAAATACCTTTGGTCGTCAATTCAAAATTGTTATTCTAACTGTCCATCTTTAGTTAATTTCAATTTTTACCAGTAAATTTCCTTTCTAAAAATTAATGGAGTTTTATATTACAGGGGGGAAAGGTGATTTAGGAGAACAAATCTATTTCTGACCAAATTCAGTGATGCTGATGTAAGAAAAAAAAAAAACCGCAAGAAGTCATCACAAATTTAGTAATGCTTCCCATCTTAAACACAATTTCACTTGTCCTCTGGATAGTAAAGGTTACACAATGTCGCCGTAATACCTTTCACTTCCTTATGGGCTTTTGCTACTTACACTACCCCTGAATATGGTAGTGGAGTTGTAAAAAGCCTGAAGTATAACAATATAGTTTATTGCACTTTTAGTTAGAAGTGTTCTGCCAAGATGAGCTGAGAAATAGAGGAAATGGATTTAAATTTACAGCAGTCCAGTGTTACAGAATATACTTTCTCCAGACCACTCAGACAGCAAGCCAATTTTTAACTTTAATGCAATACTTCATATTGTGGAAAAGTTACAGCTGTAACAAAATCAGCAGACACATGTCTGGTTAATGTTCTTAAATGAGAAAATTGACTGCAGTAATATTTGTCCAAATGGATGTTCGTGTAGAATACACAACTTTCAGGAATATTATCAATTTTTCTTAGTGCTGTTTTCAGCCTTCTGATTGGGAATCCGGGCGAAAGTGGCACATTTCACCATTAGCAGATTACCTTCCATGACCTGGCAATTTGAAGATGTCTGTCTCTTGTTTTCATTACCAAGCTTCAAGCCCATAGACTATCCTCGACCTTCTCTTTCCACGAGGTAGAGATTTAGAGTTTTTGTTTACAATGGGATACATTTTTTAAATGCAGATTTAAATACATGGCTATTTGATTCTTGGGTTGTAACTAAGAGACTGGGCAGGACAGCCATGTGTCCAGAAACTGAGTGTTCACCGGAGGCTGGACAGATGGCCTTTTATAAGTCAGGAGAATAGCTCATGTCATAGCAGCGGTCAGTCAGCCATCTGTGAAAGTACGAACTTGAAGGAAGAGACTGATTGCTTTTATTCCTTTAAAGGTTTGTTCAACTTTAGCTATTTTTTTTTTTTTTTCAAAATATGCACCGTCGTGGTATTATTTTAAGAGTGATCGATTTACTGTGATAAACATGGGTATACCCTTGCAGGAGATGCTCTTATCTTTTAAAATACAGGCAGTAGAGTGGAAAGAACCAAGCAGTAAAAGAAGGAAGCTGGATTTTTTTTTTCCTACCCACTTTGTCACCCTGGATAGAGTGCCCTAGCGTCATAGCTCACAGCAACCTCAAACTCTTGGGCTCAAGCAATCCCCTTGCCTCGGCCTCCTGAGTAGCTGGGACAACAGACACCTGCCACAAAGCCCAGGTATTCTTAAGAGACAGGGTCTTGCTCTTGCTCAGGCTGGTCTGGAACCTTAGAGCTCAGGCAATCCACTCACCTCAGCCTCCCAGAGTGCTGGGACTACTGGCGGGAAGCTGGAGGTTTGAACACTGGTGTTTCTTTCTCTTTGGACTGCTGCTGACTTACTTTTTTTTTTTTGGCTGGGGCTGAGTTTGAACCCGCCACCTTCAGTATATGGGGCCGGGGCCCTACTCCTTGAGCCACAGGCGCCGCTCCGCTGCTGACTTACTTTCACTGTTCCATTAAATTGCCTCTCCATCAGCAGTGTCACTAATTCTGTTACAACCTTCTGTATTTAGAGAGTTCAAGCCCATCTATAAATCAGTAGTCTGCGTGGAATCTTGGCAAGTGAGATCTCAGTCAGTAAGCAAGCATTTTGTTTATATTTAGGTCATTTGAGTGTGCGGCTTCTGGGTATTTGGTAAGACCAGTAGAGAAAACGTAAAGAACAGAATATTTGCTGAGTAATCACCTTTTCCCATTCAGTGGTTTTGATTCTAAGCAGCCTGAGAAAACTAGCAGCATAGTCTAGTTGGTAGGTTTTTACAAGAGAATGAGGAGCCCAAACTGAAAATCACAGCAGAGAAGCACCACAGCAGCTAGCAGGGTTAGACACTGTTGAGAAAGACTTCGACCCACCCTCTGGCTGCAGAGGAGAGACTCCTTCCCCCAATAGCAAGGAATAAGAGTGGCTGTCGTTCCATAGTGTAGTTAGTTGTATTCTATTGGGGAAAGTTCTTTGGAACTTATATTCAGATCAGAGAAGAGGTGTTAAAATCCCAGCATTTGTCAGAATCACTCATCCAGTTGAAATTTATGAGTGTCCTTTGTTATAAACAAAGCAAACAAATACAACAGCTGGGAACGGTTCTTTGGTACCTACAGGACGCTTGTAAAGCTCTGTTTCCCCTTGCAAAATATGTGTACCAGAAGCGTAAAATTGCAGAAAATAGTATTAAGTTCTGTTCTTAGAACTGTTAATGTTCATCACTAAGAATGATTAATAATTAACATGAGCCATAGAATTGAAGTTTATACTGCTGGATAGGTATAAACCAGTTATGGGGACATCTGTAACTCCAAAAAGAGGAGATGGAGTGGATGGTGAGTCGTGCACTTAAACTACTGCTGATTCTTGAGGCCCCTGATTGCAGAACAAGTTTTCCTATGAAAACAATGTGTGTTTTTCACGTGTGTTTCTATTAGGTCGCTGACAGGTTTGTGGTCTGGATATCCAGCCAGTATAGGACATGCTGCCCCATTTTCTCAGATTTGTTAATTGTAATAAAATACATTTAACACAAAATTTATAATTTTAATCATTTTAAGTGTTCAGCTTAAAAACCTAATTGTATTCTCATTAGTGTTGGAGCATTACCCATATCTATTTGCAAAACTTTTTATCAGCTGAACAGAAACTCCACCCCTGTCAAAGAACTCGCCATCACCCACCTGCCAGCCATGGTTACCTCTGTTCTATTTTCTGTCTGTCTCTATGAATTTGCCTATTCCAGTTATTTCACATAAGTGCAATCATATAATATTTATCCTTTTATATATGGCCTATTTCCCTTAGCACTGTCCTTCAAAGTACATTGAAGTTGTAGTGTGTACCAGAATGCCATTCCTTTCTGTGGCTGAGTAATATTTCATCGTAAGGATATACCACATGGTGTTTATCCATTTATCTGTTGATATATAATTGCTTTGTTTTCATCTTTTGCTATTACAAAGAATGCTGCGATAAATATTAGTGTTCAAACATCTGTTTGAGGCTGAGTGTGGTGGCTCACACCTGTGATCCTAGCACTCTGGGAGGCTAAGGCAGGAGGATCACTCAGGCTCAGGAGCTCAGGAGCTGGAGACCAGCCTGAGCAAGAGCAAGACCCCCGTCTCCACAAAAAATAGAAAAACTAGTTGGGCATGGTGGCAGGCATCTGTAGTCCCAGCTACTCGGGAGGCTGGGACAGGAGGATCTCTTGAGCCCAAGAGTTTGAAGTTGCTGTGAGCTAAGATGACCCCACAACTCTAGCCTGGGGCAACCGAGTGAGACTTGGTCTCAAAAAAAAAATCAATTTGAGTCTCTTCTTTCAGATCTTGGGGGGTATTATGCCTAGGAGTGGAATTGCTGGGTCTTACAGTAATTCTGTGTTTTGCTTTTTAAGGAACGTCCAAACTTTTCTGCAGCTAATATGCCATTCTCATCCCCACCAGCAATAAAAATGGGTGCTAACATCTCCATCTCCCTGACAGTACTCTTATTATTATCATTTTTATAATAGCCATCCTGTTAGGTCTAAAGTGGTATCTCATGGTGGGTTTGATTTGCGTCTATCTAATAACTAATGAGGCTGAGCGTCTTTTTGTGGGCTTATGGGCCATTTACATGTCTTCTTTAGAGAAATATCTATTCAAGTCCTTTGTCCATTTTTAACTCAGACTGTTTGCCTTCTGCCTTTCTATTATTCTTCTGTTCATTTTAGCACCTATTTCTCTGCACAGTCAGAATATGATTCCATTTGAGCACAGGTAAATGCCTTCTATTGCCACATACGTTGAATTAAGGTCAAATGATTTTCATTTGGTTGTCAAAATCGGTGAGAATCTATCTCTCTTCAATTGAAAATTTGTTTGTTTGTATTTTCTGATACTTCGATGCTATGAAGTTCCTTGTATTCTCTTCAAATCTCAATTTAAGAAGTCCATGTTTAGGCTTCTCTCTGAGAAGAACTCTGGAAAATAAACATCCATTTCTCAGAATGATGAAATTTTAGACTTGGAAGAGATAATCTCTTTCTCAAACTGGGATCCATAGATTCTTGGAGATCCACAAATGTATTCTTGGGCTCTTGAGTTAGAATTTTAAAATATTATATCAAGAATAGTCTTAAAAGCCCAAATCTCACAATTCAAAGACACAGTCATAGAATAGGACTTTGGTTTCTTAAATCCGTTTTCTCAACCTGGAGTCTCAGGACTACGGGGGAGTCAGAGGACAGAACCTTGGCAGAGCAGTAAGATTTTATTTTTCCATTTGAAAGAGACTCATACATGAATGAACTTTAGGAAACAGTGATCAAATCCAACTCTTCTCTTTCTGCAAATAAGTCCTAAAGAAGTTAAGTGACTTGCCCAGGATCACACAGCAACTTAATGAAACCAACCAACACTAAAACTCAGGTCTTCTGAGGCCTTATGCAGCGTTCTTTGTGCAAGTATGGAGATCTGGCAGTGATCCCCTTTCTACTGAGTTTATGATGTAGCAGAAAGTAAACAATAAAATGATGATGACTGCAGTGAGTGTGAAAACATGGTAATAGGAGTTATATGGATTGAATCTCTCATCTTCGAGTCTCAGGGAGTGCTTTTTATGCTGACAGTTGAAGAGAGACTTGTAATCACCTGCACGGAGTTATGAGAAGAACCGGGTTTTCAGACAGAGGAAATAAAGTGTGGGGGCTCTGAGGTGGGAACTAGCTACTTACTGGTTTACATGGAGAAAAGTCGTCCCATAAGACTTCAGGAGAGAAGCAAGGTCTAGATTCTCCAGGCAGTTTTGGTTTAAGACGGTCTGAAGTCCATATAGGGTTTAAACTGCGAGTGACGTAATCCTGATTTGCATCTTGAGAAGATCCCTCTGGCTCCAGTGTGCAGAATCCACCAGAAAGGTGATAACAGCCCACAGGACGCTAGGTGGGACGCTATGGCAGGTGTGTGAGAGGAGAGTGTCTTGGATTAGACTTGATAAATGGGAAGAGATTGAGAAAAGTGGCTGAACGTAAATGATTACCAAGTAGAGTCAAAAGAACGTGGGGATTGATTTGATACGGGGATTAGGACGGTCAATTGTGATTCACTTTTTTTTAGCCATCATCAGCTGGAAGAAGGTCGGAGCCATTTAGTAAAGTAAGGCTTCCCGATGGAGTCCAGTTCAGCAGAATGCAGTTTTTGATCCACTGAGTTTGAGTTGCCTGTGAGATATATCCATGGAGATCACAAATAGATTATTTGTATATGGGGTCGAGGCTCGGACTAGTGAACTAGGACAGATAATTTGGTCTCAGTATATCCATGATATTTCAAAATCTTACATGCTGAGGTAGAGCATGTAAATTGAACATGTTTCTGAAATTAAACATGTTTCTAATTCTTTTGCCATTATCTAGTTATATGAAATGGTGATGAATTAGAAAGTACAATGTTCAATATTGTTCTGGGGAAAATTAAATTTCTGGTTAACTCAGTCAACCAGAAAGCCCCTTTCATTACTGCTTATGTAAAATCTGTCTTCAATATATTAAGCCATTTTTCCATGTTGATAAATATTATCAGGTAAAATAAAAATTAAGTCGAATTCCAATAACGCTGAATTGATGAGTCAGGAACTTTTAACGTTTCAGATTTATTTTGACTAGCAAATAACATTTTAATGTGGATATAGAAAAGGTTGAGGATTATCTCAGGAAGTGCTCTGGAAGCTACTTTTAAAAATAAATTCCTTTTTAGCTAACTTTTCTTCCTTAATATTTGTCCATTTCTTCTAAAGATGTAAACTTTGAGTATAATAAGGGCTTTTAATAGTTATTCAAGGTTACATCACATCTCTTTTTATTTAGTATGTGGGGGTTGTTTTTTTTTTGGTTTTTTTTTTTTTTTGCAGTTTTTGGCCGGGGCTGGGTTTGAACCCGCCACCTCCGGCATATGGGGCCGGCGCCCTACTCCTTTGAGCCACAGGCGCTGCCCTAGTATGTAACTTTTTATACACAGTAGAACCTCCACAGTTGACCACCTTTAGTCTTTGATCACTGACCCCGTATCTATGGCAGTTATTGTTTAATGATTCAGGTGGAGATAAAAAATAAAAAATAATTTTTTTTCTACTAACATTTTAAATAGACATATACACAGTATGGAACCATCTGAAAAGTAATGTCTAAAATAGACTCGAGTACATTAAGTCCTTTGCCGCCTGCACAGGGGATCTTTCCAATAGTAGTAATGCCAGATGGATCTTTTAATAAAATGCCCTTTAAAGCGTAGTTTGGGGAGGAGGAAACTAATGTAGAATTCGACTTACTATGTGTTAAGCGCTCGTGAGTGCTTTGCATGCATTATTTCTTTTGGTCTTCACAAACGATCCTATTTTACAAGTGAGAAAACCTGAGATTTAAGGAGGTTAAATAGCTTGCCCAAAGTTATACTGCTGGTAACATTTAGTGTGAGATGATGCTGGGATGCTAGCTCAGGTGTATTTACTTTTTTCTTCTTTGTCACCCAGGCTGGAGGGCAATGTCATGATCATAGCTCACTGTAACCTTGAATTACTAGACTCAGGCCATCCTTCTACCTCAGCCTCCAGAGTAGCTGGGACTACAGGCACATCCCATTATACCCGGCTAATTTGTCTTAACTTTTTGTTGAGATGGGGTCTCACTATGTTGTCCAGGCTGGTCTCGAACTCCTGGCCTCTCAAAAGTGGCCAGCCCAAGTGCATCTCATTTTAAAGCCAACATTCTTTCTCTTCATATCTCTGTATCTCACTGAAGTCGGGAGGTCTATATCCCGGCCTCTGCTGTGTCTTCTAACTAGAGAACCTTAGATAAGCAGGGCATGTGTGCATTCACTGCACCCCGAGTGCCTGGAATGCACCTTCCTGCCTCTCTGTGTTCATTGCTTCAGCTGTTAACCAGTTTGGCAGTCGGTCAATTTTGATCCAAACAATAATAGTTACTGAGATGCTGTTGGGTGACGAGGATGGGCCATGTCACAGAGACGTGGTTGCTGTCTCTCAGGAGGCCATACTCTTTGGAGCTGTATCCTGCTCTTGAGACAAGCCCGTTGTCTTCCACGGAGCCATTTCATGTCGACATGTTCTTCTGAGTCCCTATGAAACTCTGACGATTTTTTCATTTATTTGGCAACTAACCAGATGCTACCTTGTGACATCTCCTCTGTTACTGGCCGTAATTCTTACTCAGGTCACATGTCTCATTACTTAACTTTTCACCTCTTTGGAGCTTGTTTCTCCCAGAAGATTATAGATTCCTTACAGGCAGGCTTATATTTCTCTCCTTTCCCACAGTATCTTTGAAATAGCAAATTTTTTGACTCGGTGCACTCCGCAAATGTTTGTTGATTGTGGGTGAAATTTGTTTAAGTTTAGATTTTACTTCCTGGTCAGATGATCTCGGACATGTTGCATGGCTTCTGTGAGCCTCCTCACTTTTCAATAAAATGGAAATAATTCCTATCTCTGAAGAATATATATAATAAATAATATAGGTAAAGGTGCTCTAAAAGACTATACAAGTTATTTTATATTATGAAGTCAAAGTCACCCGGTCCTGAATTGCTCCAGTAGGTCCGTCATGGACCAGCATTAACTTTAGCCATTCCCTTGACCTACTTTTATGTAGTATCCCAACATCTAGCTCATGAAGAGGTTAACATCTTTATTTGCTCTAAGTTTATTTCTAATTTTTTTTTTGTTTTTTTTTTTTTATGTATTCCCAACTGTTAGTCTTATTTATGCCTACAGACTTAAATGGTGTGAATTTGTTATCAGACTGGCCTCATTTGATGGATCGCAAGGTCTATCAGTTTGATTAATGGGTTCATACTACAACTATAATTATTTCATAACTTGAAATAACTGTATTTCAAGGTAGTTTAATCCATTGACGTTTCAGTTTAATAGAAAGCATTTATTGTTAGGATTAGATAGCGATACGATTTTTAGTATAAGTTAGAAGTTAGAGTATATTCTCCAGATAATGTTTGGACTGGTACTATCAAAGCAAAAATGGTGTTGGGCTGTGTTAGTGGGACATTGGCAGACCTGAGAATTAATAATCCAGAAATACAATCACTTCAATAGTTATGGCTTCTGATTAAGATTTCTCAAATGGTGAGCATTTAATGAACTGAATTATCCTAGCTTTTACCACCATTGATGAGTTGGTTAATTATAGGTCATCAAACCAAGTTGTGTTTTGCTGCTTTCATTTAAATAAACTGTTTTGATAGTTGAAAAAAAATATTTTTCATAGGACAATTTCTTTTTCTCTAGCTTTTTTAGTGTGGCTTCTATGGAGTTAACGTCTCTCGACTCTTGCATGATTTGAAATACCTAAATTGACTATTGTTATTTATGTTGAAAGATATTAAAATGAGATTTGCATTACTTACTTCACATCTGGTTGCTTGAAAAGTGGCCAGATACAACAATTCTTAATGCAAGAGAGCCCAGGGCAAGACTTTGCAATTCCATCCTCCCTTCCAAAACAACTGCCTTGTGTGATCCCTCGACATTAAAAAAAGAAAAGAAAAGCGAACAAAGAAAATTCACTCCACCACATCCTAATTATAGATTTCCAAGGAAAGTACGAATATAATTTCTACATGAATGAGCTCTACCCATTAGAAATGGAAGGTAATGTGTGGGTGTGTGGGGGGGGGACTATGACATAAATGACCCAGTTTCCAGTTGCCAGGACCAAAGTCATTACGCCACCTCTTTTTCCTCTAAATCTCCACACCTTGCTTAATCGCCAAGTGATGGCTGTCCTGCTTTGCCTGGGAAGTCCCAGTTGATGCCTATTGTCTGGTGTGATTTTTAGGAGAGTCCTCTTTCTCCCTTAAAAGTGTGCCAGTTTGGGTAATAAATATATGCTCATCTTAATTTAATCCTTTTATTTCAGAGAGGGGAACCAGGGGGAGTATGAAGTGAGAAGGATGAGGATGTATTAAAGGGAAATGGTATTCAGGTTGGGACGGTGGTAGAACCAAAAAGCCACTGATCTGAATTCTCAGTAAAAAGGTGAACTTGACCTTGGGCTGGACGTTGGTGGATGAACGCTTTCTGAGCACACGCCATATGCTGTTGAGGAGGGCTGGGGGGAGGAGGAGAGTAACCAGGTCAGGAGCTTGCGGTATCTTTTATGCAACAGTAACGTTGAGCTTCCTGTCTGAGGTTTTCCCTGTTACGAGTCTTTCACCTCTTGATACTCTCTGAGGATTAGTGATTCTGATATGTCATAAGAACACTTCAGAGGAAAAAAAAAAAAAAAGATGGAAGATAATACTTCTTTAGAAAAGTGGAAACATTTACATTTTTCTTGATAACCTTGCTCTTCTTTGAAAAGGCTTAGCTAAACAATTGTGCCATTTACCTTAATAATCTAGTCAATTAAATTTTATCAACTGTTGAAGTCTTGCTGTGAATATAATTCTCCTTTAAAGAGTCCTCCAGATTTGATAGCTATCATTTTTTAATGCTCAATTGATGCATGCTTTGATTTTATTTAAAGGTTTTGATTTTAATAGTAATAGCTACAATTGCAAAATCTACCAAAAAATAAAGCACAAAAAATTACTCATGTTCCCATCACCCAGAGATACTGATGTTAGCGAGATGGCAGTTTCTTTCAACTTTCTTACGTGTATATATATTTTAATATTTATTCAATGAAGCTCTTAAATTATAACCTTAAGGAAAATGTTTTTAGTGTTCTGTTAACTATAGGAAAACACTGTTTTGCGATTTGCATAGACCTTTAAAATGTATAAAGTTCTTTGATTTGGTAATGTATTTAATCCTAATAATATTCCTGTATGGCAGGGCAGATATTATTTCCTATTTTACATATGGAGACATTGAAGCCAAGACGCGCCAGTAACTTGGCCACAGACATGAGGAACTGGTACAGCCTAGACTAGAACCCTGCGCTCCTTCTACGTACGACCTAAGCAATTAATGATACTAGAACTTTCAAGTACAAAAAGCTGAAGCAGGTCTAAGGCACTAATGATGAGCAACTGAACATTTACCTGGGAAAAGAAGATAAGGAAGAACATTGTGAATAACAGTCTTTAGGCTTGTTTAAGGGCATTCTTCAAAGAATGATAATCATCTTTCTTCAAATTTCTTCTGAAAGTGCAAGAGGGCTGAGCCTCTTATGGACATTGAAGTTTGGGGTAGGTTACTCTCCCACAGGCCTTCAAAAACATAGTGTGGTGACTTGCTCCTGTGGTCTCAGCTGCTACTGGGGAGGCAGAGGGAGAAGGATTGCTTAAGTCCAGCCCAGCCAGGGAAGCATAGCAAGATTCTCTTTCTCTCTTTTCTCAGTTTCAGAATGTTACAGGGTCTGAACCAATTCATTATAGATGTGGAGGGGTGACTGTATAGCTCTGCAGTTTAAAGTTAGCCAGCACATCTTTGTTCCCAGTGCCAACTGTGTGAATACCAGATCTTAGATGCTAAATTAAAGGTTTGGAATGTAATCATCCTTCAGTCATTGGTAGAAAACTATGATTTAGGAAATGAATTCATTTCTTGTCTCAATGTTAGAGACCATCTTATTTCTTTTTCTTTTTTTTTTTTTTATAGATAAAAATATGCACCATAGATGTGGCCCAACCCATCACCCTCCCTCCACCCAAACCTCCCCCCTCCCTTCCCCTTCCTTGGTCCTTTCTTCATAGTCTTGTGGTATAGTTGGGTTATAGCCTTCATGTGAAAGCTATAGTTTA